>JAKOGQ010000467.1:0-49585 GCA_022457205.1 Saccharum spontaneum
ATAAAAAAATTGATTCCTACTAGTGCCTTTTGGAAAAATCAAGGAAAAATTCAGGAAAAAGGAAAAATCCAGGTTATTTGCTTGTTCTGTGCGTTCTTTCCATCGTCCTTTGTTTTCACCTTGTTGCGCTACGTCTCGACACGTCTTAGCCAGCAGCTGTGATTTGTACTTTGGATCCGGATTGAACAATCGCTAATCTGCTTTCGTTAATTGCTAATCCTTGCTGTCATATTGTGTGCCTACCCATAGCTCCACATATTCTTCTGTCAGCACAGGTTCATCTTCTAACTGTTACCCACGCTTAACAACAGATTGCTTCGCCCTGTTTGGTTTCGTTAAAATTGCCAAAAAAATTCAGGAAAATAAAGAAAAAAAATTGTCAAAGTTTTTGCACGCTTTTCAGAGAACGTGCTGTATTTCTGTACACCACATCCCACCTCAGTTGTAGGTGCCAATTTTTGTGGTTGCATCTTTTATGATCCTTGTTCAGAGAAAAATATAAAAACACAGTGAAAAAATAAAAAAATTTGATTCCTACTGGTGCCTTTTGGAAAAATTAGGGAAAAATTCAGGAAAAAGGAAAAATCCAGGTTATTTGCTTGTTCTGTGCGTTCTTTCCATCGTCCTTTGTTTTCACCTTGTTGCGCTACGTTTCGACACGTCTTAGCCAGCAGCTGTGATTTGTACATTGGATCTGGATTGAATAATCGCTAATCTGCTTTCGTTAATTGCTAATCCTTGCTGTCATATTGTGTGCCTACCCATCGCTCCACATATTCTTCTGTCAGCACAAGTTCATCTTGCAACTGTTACCCACGCTTAACAACAGATTGCTTCGCCCTGTTTGGTTTCGTTAAAATTGCCAAAAAAAATTCAGGAAAATAAAGAAAAAAATTATCAAAGTTTTTGCACGCTTTTAAGAGAATGTGCTGTATTTCTGTAGACCACATCCCACCTCAGTTGTAGGTGCCAATTTTTGTGGTTGCATCTTTTGTGATCCTTGTTCAGAGAAAAATATAAAAAAATTGTGAAAAAATAAAAAAATTTGATTCCTACTAGTGCCTTTTGGAAAAATCAGGGAAAAATTCAGGAAAAAGGAGAAATCCAGGTTATTTGCTTGTTCTGTGCGTTCTTTCCATCGTCCTTTGTTTTCACCTTGTTGCGCTACGTCTCGACACGTCTTAGCCAGCAGCTGTGATTTGTACTTTGGATCTGGATTGAACAATCGCTAATCTGCTTTCGTTAATTGCTAATCCTTGCTGTCATATTGTGTGCCTACCCATAGCTCCACATATTCTTCTGTCAGCACAGGTTCATCTTGTAACTGTTACCCACGCTTAACAACAGATTGCTTCGCCCTGTTTGGTTTCGTTAAAATTGCCAAAAAAATTCAGGAAAATGAAGAAAAAAAATTGTCAAAGTTTTTGCACGCTTTTCAGAGAACGTGCTGTATTTCTGTAGACCACATCCCACCTCAGTTGTAGGTGCCAATTTTTGTGGTTGCATCTTTTATGATCCTTGTTCAGAGAAAAATATAAAAACATAGTGAAAAAATAAAAAATTTGATTCCTACTAGTGCCTTTTGGAAAAATTAGGGAAAAATTCAGGAAAAAGGAAAAATCTAGGTTATTTGCTTGTTCTGTGCGTTCTTTCCATCGTCCTTTGTTTTCACCTTGTTGCGCTACGTTTCGACACGTCTTAGCCAGCAGCTGTGATTTGTACATTGGATCTGGATTGAATAATCGCTAATCTGCTTTCGTTAATTGCTAATCCTTGCTGTCATATTGTGTGCCTACCCATCGCTCCACATATTCTTCTGTCAGCACAAGTTCATCTTGCAACTGTTACCCACGCTTAACAACAGATTGCTTCGCCCTGTTTGGTTTCGTTAAAATTGCCAAAAAAATTCAGGAAAATAAAGAAAAAAATTATCAAAGTTTTTGCACGCTTTTAAGAGAATGTGCTGTATTTCTGTAGACCACATCCCACCTCAGTTGTAGGTGCCAATTTTTGTGGTTGCATCTTTTATGATCCTTGTTCAGAGAAAAATATAAAAAAATAGTGAAAAAATAAAAAAAATTTGATTCCTACTAGTGCCTTTTGGAAAAATCAGGGAAAAATTCAGGAAAAAGGAGAAATCCAGGTTATTTGCTTGTTCTGTGCGTTCTTTCCATCGTCCTTTGTTTTCACCTTGTTGCGCTACGTCTCGACACGTCTTAGCCAGCAGCTGTGATTTGTACTTTGGATCTGGATTGAACAATCGCTAATCTGCTTTCGTTAATTGCTAATCCTTGCTGTCATATTGTGTGCCTACCCATAGCTCCACATATTCTTCTGTCAGCACAGGTTCATCTTGCAACTGTTACCCACGCTTAACAACAGATTGCTTCGCCCTGTTTGGTTTCGTTAAAATTGCCAAAAAAATTCAGGAAAATAAAGAAAAAAAATTATCAAAGTTTTTGCACGCTTTTAAGAGAACGTGCTGTATTTCTGTAGACCACATCCCACCTCAGTTGTAGGTGCCAATTTTTGTAGTTGCATCTTTTGTGATCCTTGTTCAGAGAAAAATATAAAAACATAGTGAAAAAATAAAAAAAATTTGATTCCTACTAGTGCCTTTTGGAAAAATCAGGGAAAAATTCAGGAAAAAGGAGAAATCCAGGTTATTTGCTTGTTCTGTGCGTTCTTTCCATCGTCCTTTGTTTTCACCTTGTTGCGCTACGTCTCGACACGTCTTAGCCAGCAGCTGTGATTTGTACTTTGGATCTGGATTGAACAATCGCTAATCTGCTTTCGTTAATTGCTAATCCTTGCTGTCATATTGTGTGCCTACCCATAGCTCCACATATTCTTCTGTCAGCACAGGTTCATCTTGTAACTGTTACCCACGCTTAACAACAGATTGCTTCGCCCTGTTTGGTTTCATTAAAATTGCCAAAAAAATCAGGAAAATAAAGAAAAAAAATTGTCAAAGTTTTTGCACGCTTTTCAGAGAAAGTGTTGTATTTCTGTAGACCACATCCCACCTCAGTTGTAGGTGCCAATTTTTGTGGTTGCATCTTTTGTGATCCTTGTTCAGAGAAAAATATAAAAAAATAGTGAAAAAAAAATTTGATTCCGACTAGTGCCTTTTGGAAAAATCAGGGAAAAATTCAGGAAAAAGGAAAAATCCAGGTTATTTGCTTGTTCTGTGCGTTCTTTCCATCGTCCTTTCTTTTCACCTTGTTGCGCTACGTCTCGACACGTCTTAGCCAGCAGCTGGGATTTGTACTTTGGATCTGGATTGAACAATCGCTAATCTGCTTTCGTTAATTGCTAATCCTTGCTGTCATATTGTGTGCCTACCCATAGCTCCACATATTCTTCTGTCAGCACAGGTTCATCTTGCAACTGTTACCCACGCTTAACAACAGATTGCTTTGCCCTGTTTGGTTACGTTAAAATTGCCAAAAAAATTCAGAAAAATAAAGAAAAAAAAATTGTCAAAGTTTTTGCACGCTTTTCAGAGACCGTGCTGTATTTCTGTAGACCACATCCCACCTCAGTTGTAGGTGCCAATTTTTTTGGTTGCATCTTTTGTGATCCTTGTTCAGAGAAAAATATAAAAAAATAGTGAAAAAATAAAAAAAATTTGATTCCTACTAGTGCCTTTTGGAAAAATCAGGGAAAAATTCAGGAAAAAGGAAAAATCCAGGTTATTTGCTTGTTCTGTGCATTCGTTCTATCGTCCTTTGTTTTCACCTTGTTGCGCTACGTCTCGACACGTCTTAGCCTGCAGCTGTGATTTGTACTTTGGATCTGGATTGAACAATCGCTAATCTGCTTTCGTTAATTGCTAATCCTGGCTGTCAAATTGTGTGCCTACCCATAGCTCCACATATTCTTCTGTCAGCACAGGTTCATCTTGCAACTGTTACCCACGCTTAACAACAGATTGCTTCGCCCTGTTTGGTTTCGTTAAAATTGCCAAAAAAATTCAGGAAAATAAAGAAAAAAAATTATCAAAGTTTTTGCACGCTTTTCAGAGAACGTGCTGTATTTCTGTAGACCACATCCCACCTCAGTTGTAGGTGCCAATTTTTGTAGTTGCATCTTTTGTGATCCTTGTTCAGAGAAAAATATAAAAACATAGTGAAAAAATAAAAAAAATTTGATTCCTACTAGTGCCTTTTGGAAAAATCAGGGAAAAATTCAGGAAAAAGGAAAAATCCAGGTTATTTGCTTGTTCTGTGCGTTCTTTCCATCGTCCTTTGTTTTCACCTTGTTGCGCTACGTCTCGACACGTCTTAGCCAGCAGCTGTGATTTGTACTTTGGATCTGGATTGAACAATCGCTAATCTGCTTTCATTAATTGCTAATCATTGCTGTCATATTGTGTGCCTACCCATAGCTCCACATATTCTTCTGTCAGCACAGGTTCATCTTGCAACTGTTACCCATGCTTAACAACAGATTGCTTCGCCCTGTTTGGTTTCGTTAAAATTGCCAAAAAAATTCAGGAAAATAAAGAAAAAAAATTGTCAAAGTTTTTGCACGCTTTTCAGAGACCGTGCTGTATTTCTGTAGACCACATCCCACCTCAGTTGTAGGTGCCAATTTTTTTGGTTGCATCTTTTGTGATCCTTGTTCAGAGAAAAATATAAAAAAATAGTGAAAAAATAAAAAAAATTTGATTCCTACTAGTGCCTTTTGGAAAAATCAGGGAAAAATTCAGGAAAAAGGAAAAATCCAGGTTATTTGCTTGTTCTGTGCGTTCGTTCCATCGTCCTTTGTTTTCACCTTGTTGCGCTACGTCTCGACACGTCTTAGCCTGCAGCTGTGATTTGTACTTTGGATCTGGATTGAACAATCGCTAATCTGCTTTCGTTAATTGCTAATCCTTGCTGTCAAATTGTGTGCCTACCCATAGCTCCACATATTCTTCTATCAGCACAGGTTCATCTTGCAACTGTTACCCACGCTTAACAACAGATTGCTTCGCCCTGTTTGGTTTCGTTAAAATTGCCAAAAAAATTCAGGAAAATAAAGAAAAAAAATTATCAAAGTTTTTGCACGCTTTTCAGAGAACGTGCTGTATTTCTGTAGACCACATCCCACCTCAGTTGTAGGTGCCAATTTTTGTAGTTGCATCTTTTGTGATCCTTGTTCAGAGAAAAATTTAAAAACATAGTGAAAAAATAAAAAAAAATTGATTCCTACTAGTGCCTTTTGGAAAAATCAGGGAAAAATTCAGGAAAAAGGAAAAATCCAGGTTATTTGCTTGTTCTGTGCGTTCTTTCCATCGTCCTTTGTTTTCACCTTGTTGCGCTATGTCTCGACACGTCTTAGCCAGCAGCTGTGATTTGTACTTTGGATCTGGATTGAACAATCGCTAATCTGCTTTCATTAATTGCTAATCATTGCTGTCATATTGTGTGCCTACCCATAGCTCCACATATTCTTCTGTCAGCACAGGTTCATCTTGCAACTGTTACCCACGCTTAACAACAGATTGCTTCGCCCTGTTTGGTTTCGTTAAAATTACCAAAAAAATTCGGGAAAATAAAGAAAAAAAATTGTCAAAGTTTTTGCACGCTTTTCAGAGACCGTGCTGTATTTCTGTAGACCACATTCCACCTCAGTTGTAGGTGCCAATTTTTGTGGTTGCATCTTTTGTGATCCTTGTTCAGAGAAAAATATAAAAAAATAGTGAAAAAATAAAAAAAATTTGATTCCTACTAGTGCCTTTTGGAAAAATCAGGGAAAAATTCAGGAAAAAGGAAAAATCCAGGTTATTTGCTTGTTCTGTGCGTTCTTTCCATCGTCCTTTGTTTTCACCTTGTTGCGCTACGTCTCGACACGTCTTAGCCTGCAGCTGTGATTTGTACTTTGGATCTGGATTGAACAATCGCTAATCTGCTTTCGTTAATTGCTAATCCTTGCTGTCAAATTGTGTGCCTACCCATAGCTCCACATATTCTTCTGTCAGCACAGGTTCATCTTGCAACTGTTACCCACGCTTAACAACAGATTGCTTCGCCCTGTTTGGTTTCGTTAAAATTACCAAAAAAATTCAGGAAAATAAAGAAAAAAAATTGTCAAAGTTTTTGCACGCTTTTCAGAGACCGTGCTGTATTTCTGTAGACCACAACCCACCTCAGTTGTAGGTGCCAATTTTTGTGGTTGCATCTTTTGTGATCCTTGTTCAGAGAAAAATATAAAAAAAATAGTGAAAAAATAAAAAAATTTGATTCCTACTAGTGCCTTTTGGAAAAATCAGGGAAAAATTCAGGAAAAAGGAAAAATCCAGGTTATTTGCTTGTTCTGTGCGTTCTTTCCATCGTCCTTTGTTTTCACCTTGTTGCGCTACGTCTCGACACGTCTTAGCCTGCAGCTGTGATTTGTACTTTGGATCTGGATTGAACAATCGCTAATCTGCTTTCGTTAATTGCTAATCCTTGCTGTCAAATTGTGTGCCTACCCATAGCTCCACATATTCTTCTGTCAGCACAGGTTCATCTTGCAACTGTTACCCACGCTTAACAACAGATTGCTTCGCCCTGTTTGGTTTCGTTAAAATTACCAAAAAAATTCAGGAAAATAAAGAAAAAAAATTGTCAAAGTTTTTGCACGCTTTTCAGAGACCGTGCTGTATTTCTGTAGACCACAACCCACCTCAGTTGTAGGTGCCAATTTTTGTGGTTGCATCTTTTGTGATCCTTGTTCAGAGAAAAATATAAAAAAAATAGTGAAAAAATAAAAAAATTTGATTCCTACTAGTGCCTTTTGGAAAAATCAGGGAAAAATTCAGGAAAAAGGAAAAATCCAGGTTATTTGCTTGTTCTGTGCGTTCTTTCCATCGTCCTTTGTTTTCACCTTGTTGCGCTACGTCTCGACACGTCTTAGCCTGCAGCTGTGATTTGTACTTTGGATCTGGATTGAACAATTGCTAATCTGCTTTCGTTAATTGCTAATCCTTGCTGTCAAATTGTGTGCCTACCCATAGCTCCACATATTCTTCTATCAGCACAGGTTCATCTTGCAACTGTTACCCACGCTTAACAACAGATTGCTTCGCCCTGTTTGGTTTCGTTAAAATTACCAAAAAAATTTAGGAAAATAAAGAAAAAAAATTGTCAAAGTTTTTGCACGCTTTTCAGAGAACGTGCTGTATTTCTGTAGACCACATCCCACCTCAGTTGTAGGTGCCAATTTTTGTGGTTGCATCTTTTGTAATCCTTGTTCAGAGAAAAATATAAAAAAATAGTGAAAAAATAAAAAAAATTGATTCCTACTAGTGCCTTTTGAAAAAATCAGGGAAAAATTCAGGAAAAAGGAAAAATCTAGGTTATTTGCTTGTTCTGTGCGTTCTTTCCATCGTCCTTTGTTTTCACCTTGTTGCGCTACGTCTCCACACGTCTTAGCCAGCAGCTGTGATTTGTACTTTGGATCTGGATTGAACAATCTCTAATCTGCTTTCGTTAATTGCTAATCCTTGCTGTCATATTGTGTGCCTACCCATAGCTCCACATATTCTTCTGTCAGCACAGGTTCATCTTGCAACTGTTACCCACGCTTAACAACAGATTGCTTCGCCCTGTTTGGTTTCGTTAAAATTACCAAAAAAATTCAGGAAAATAAAGAAAAAAAATTGTCAAAGTTTTTGCACGCTTTTCAGAGACCGTCCTTATTTCTGTAGACCACAACCCACCTCAGTTGTAGGTGCCAATTTTTGTGGTTGCATCTTTTGTGATCCTTGTTCAGAGAAAAATATAAAAAAAATAGTGAAAAAATAAAAAAATTTGATTCCTACTAGTGCCTTTTGGAAAAATCAGGGAAAAATTCAGGAAAAAGGAAAAATCCAGGTTATTTGCTTGTTCTGTGCGTTCTTTCCATCGTCCTTTGTTTTCACCTTGTTGCGCTACGTCTCGACACGTCTTAGCCTGCAGCTGTGATTTGTACTTTGGATCTGGATTGAACAATTGCTAATCTGCTTTCGTTAATTGCTAATCCTTGCTGTCAAATTGTGTGCCTTCCCATAGCTCCACATATTCTTCTATCAGCACAGGTTCATCTTGCAACTGTTACCCACGCTTAGCAACAGATTGCTTCGCCCTGTTTGGTTTCGTTAAAATTACCAAAAAAATTTAGGAAAATAAAGAAAAAAAATTATCAAAGTTTTTGCACGCTTTTCAGAGAACGTGCTGTATTTCTGTAGACCACATCCCACCTCAGTTGTAGGTGCCAATTTTTGTGGTTGCATCTTTTGTAATCCTTGTTCAGAGAAAAATATAAAAAAATAGTGAAAAAATAAAAAAAATTGATTCCTACTAGTGCCTTTTGAAAAAATCAGGGAAAAATTCAGGAAAAAGGAAAAATCTAGGTTATTTGCTTGTTCTGTGCGTTCTTTCCATCGTCCTTTGTTTTCACCTTGTTGCGCTACGTCTCCACACGTCTTAGCCAGCAGCTGTGATTTGTACTTTGGATCTGGATTGAACAATCTCTAATCTGCTTTCGTTAATTGCTAATCCTTGCTGTCATATTGTGTGCCTACCCATAGCTCCACATATTCTTCTGTCAGCACAAGTTCATCTTGCAACTGTTACCCACGCTTAACAAAAGATTGCTTCGCCCTGTTTGGTTTCGTTAAAATTGCCAAAAAAAATTCAGGAAAATAAAGAAAAAAAATTGTCAAAGTTTTTGCATACTTTTTAGAGAACGTGCTGTATTTCTGTAGACCACATCCCACCTCAGTTGTAGGTGCCAATTTTTATGGTTGCATCTTTTGTGATCCTTGTTCAGAGAAAAATATAAAAAAATCATGAAAAAATAAAAAAAAATTGATTCCTACTAGTGCCTTTTGGAAAAATCAGGGAAAAATTCAGGAAAAAGGAAAAATCCAGGTTATTTGCTTGTTCTGTGCGTTCTTTCCATCGTCCTTTGTTTTCACCTTGTTGCGCTATGTCTCGACACGTCTTAGCCAGCAGCTGTGATTTGTACTTTGGATCTGGATTGAACAATCGCTAATCTGCTTTCGTTAATTGTTAATCCTTGCTGTCATATTGTGTGCCTACCCATAGCTCCACATATTCTTCTGTCAGCACAGGTTCATCCTGCAACTGTTACCCACGCTTAACAACAGATTGCTTCGCCCTGTTTGGTTTCGTTAAAATTGCCAAAAAAATTCAGGAAAATAAAGAGAAAAATTATCAAAGTTTTTGCACGCTTTTAAGAGAATGTGCTGTATTTCTGTAGACCACATCCCACCTCAGTTGTAGGTGCCAATTTTTGTGGTTGCATCTTTTGTGATCCTTGTTCAGAGAAAAATATAAAAAAATAGTGAAAAAATAAAAAAATTTGATGCCTACTAGTGCCTTTTGGAAAAATCAGGGAAAAATTCAGAAAAAAGGAAAAATCCAGGTTATTTGCTTGTTCTGTGCGTTCTTTCCATCGTCCTTTGTTTTCACCTTGTTGCGCTACGTCTCGACACGTCTTAGCCAGCAGCTGTGATTTGTACTTTGGATCTGGATTGAACAATCTCTAATCTGCTTTCGTTAATTGCTAATCCTTGCTGTCAAATTGTGTGCCTACCCATAGCTCCACATATTCTTCTGTCAGCACAGGTTCATCTTGCAACTGTTACCCACGCTTAACAACAGATTGCTTCGCCCTGTTTGGTTTCGTTAAAATTGCCAAAAAAATTCAGGAAAATAAAGAAAAAAAATTATCAAAGTTTTTGCACGCTTTTCAGAGAACGTGCTGTATTTCTGTAGACCACATCCCACCTCAGTTGTAGGTGCCAATTTTTGTAGTTGCATCTTTTGTGATCCTTGTTCAGAGAAAAATATAAAAACATAGTGAAAAAATAAAAAAAAATTGATTCCTACTAGTGCCTTTTGGAAAAATCAGGGAAAAATTCAGGAAAAAGGAAAAATCCAGGTTATTTGCTTGTTCTGTGCGTTCTTTCCATCGTCCTTTGTTTTCACCTTGTTGCGCTACGTCTCGACACGTCTTAGCCAGCAGCTGTGATTTGTACTTTGGATCTGGATTGAACAATCGCTAATCTGCTTTCATTAATTGCTAATCATTGCTGTCATATTGTGTGCCTACCCATAGCTCCACATATTCTTCTGTCAGCACAGGTTCATCTTGCAACTGTTACCCACGCTTAACAACAGATTGCTTTGCCCTGTTTGGTTTCGTTAAAATTGCCAAAAAAATTCAGGAAAATAAAGAAAAAAAATTGTCAAAGTTTTTGCACGCTTTTCAGAGACCGTGCTGTATTTCTGTAGACCACATCCCACCTCAGTTGTAGGTGCCAATTTTTTTGGTTGCATCTTTTGTGATCCTTGTTCAGAGAAAAATATAAAAAAATAGTGAAAAAATAAAAAAAATTTGATTCCTACTAGTGCCTTTTGGAAAAATCAGGGAAAAATTCAGGAAAAAGGAAAAATCCAGGTTATTTGCTTGTTCTGTGCGTTCGTTCCATCATCCTTTGTTTTCACCTTGTTGCGCTACGTCTCGACACGTCTTAGCCTGCAGCTGTGATTTGTACTTTGGATCTGGATTGAACAATCGCTAATCTGCTTTCGTTAATTGCTAATCCTTGCTGTCAAATTGTGTGCCTACCCATAGCTCCACATATTCTTCTATCAGCACAGGTTCATCTTGCAACTGTTACCCACGCTTAACAACAGATTGCTTCGCCCTGTTTGGTTTCGTTAAAATTGCCAAAAAAATTCAGGAAAATAAAGAAAAAAAATTATCAAAGTTTTTGCACGCTTTTCAGAGAACGTGCTGTATTTCTGTAGACCACATCCCACCTCAGTTGTAGGTGCCAATTTTTGTAGTTGCATCTTTTGTGATCCTTGTTCAGAGAAAAATTTAAAAACATAGTGAAAAAATAAAAAAAATTTGATTCCTACTAGTGCCTTTTGGAAAAATCAGGGAAAAATTCAGGAAAAAGGAAAAATCCAGGTTATTTGCTTGTTCTGTGCGTTCTTTCCATCGTCCTTTGTTTTCACCTTGTTGCGCTACGTCTCGACACGTCTTAGCCAGCAGCTGTGATTTGTACTTTGGATCTGGATTGAACAATCGCTAATCTGCTTTCATTAATTGCTAATCATTGCTGTCATATTGTGTGCCTACCCATAGCTCCACATATTCTTCTGTCAGCACAGGTTCATCTTGCAACTGTTACCCACGCTTAACAACAGATTGCTTCGCCCTGTTTGGTTTCGTTAAAATTGCCAAAAAAATTCACGAAAATAAAGAAAAAAAATTGTCAAAGTTTTTGCACGCTTTTCAGAGACCGTGCTGTATTTCTGTAGACCACATTCCACCTCAGTTGTAGGTGCCAATTTTTGTGGTTGCATCTTTTGTGATCCTTGTTCAGGGAAAAATATAAAAAAATAGTGAAAAAATAAAAAAAATTTGATTCCTACTAGTGCCTTTTGGAAAAATCAGGGAAAAATTCAGGAAAAAGGAAAAATCCAGGTTATTTGCTTGTTCTGTGCGTTCTTTCCATCGTCCTTTGTTTTCACCTTGTTGCGCTACGTCTCGACACGTCTTAGCCTGCAGCTGTGATTTGTACTTTGGATCTGGATTGAACAATCGCTAATCTGCTTTCGTTAATTGCTAATCCTTGCTGTCAAATTGTGTGCCTACCCATAGCTCCACATATTCTTCTGTCAGCACAGGTTCATCTTGCAACTGTTACCCACGCTTAACAACAGATTGCTTCGCCCTGTTTGGTTTCGTTAAAATTACCAAAAAAATTCAGGAAAATAAAGAAAAAAAATTGTCAAAGTTTTTGCACGCTTTTCAGAGACCGTGCTGTATTTCTGTAGACCACAACCCACCTCAGTTGTAGGTGCCAATTTTTGTGGTTGCATCTTTTGTGATCCTTGTTCAGAGAAAAATATAAAAAAAATAGTGAAAAAATAAAAAAATTTGATTCCTACTAGTGCCTTTTGGAAAAATCAGGGAAAAATTCAGGAAAAAGGAAAAATCTAGGTTATTTGCTTGTTCTGTGCGTTCTTTCCATCGTCCTTTGTTTTCACCTTGTTGCGCTACGTCTCGACACGTCTTAGCCTGCAGCTGTGATTTGTACTTTGGATCTGGATTGAACAATTGCTAATCTACTTTCGTTAATTGCTAATCCTTGCTGTCAAATTGTGTGCCTACCCATAGCTCCACATATTCTTCTATCAGCACAGGTTCATCTTGCAACTGTTACCCACGCTTAACAACAGATTGCTTCGCCCTGTTTGGTTTCGTTAAAATTACCAAAAAAATTTAGGAAAATAAAGAAAAAAAATTGTCAAAGTTTTTGCACGCTTTTCAGAGAACGTGCTGTATTTCTGTAGACCACATCCCACCTCAGTTGTAGGTGCCAATTTTTGTGGTTGCATCTTTTGTGATCCTTGTTCAGAGAAAAATATAAAAAAATAGTGAAAAAATAAAAAAATTTGATGCCTACTAGTGCCTTTTGGAAAAATCAGGGAAAAATTCAGAAAAAAGGAAAAATCCAGGTTATTTGCTTGTTCTGTGCGTTCTTTCCATCGTCCTTTGTTTTCACCTTGTTGCGCTACGTCTCGACACGTCTTAGCCAGCAGCTGTGATTTGTACTTTGGATCTGGATTGAACAATCTCTAATCTGCTTTCGTTAATTGTTAATCCTTGCTGTCAAATTGTGTGCCTACCCATAGCTCCACATATTCTTCTGTCAGCACAGGTTCATCTTGCAACTGTTACCCATGCTTAACAACAGATTGCTTCGCCCTGTTTGGTTTCGTTAAAATTACCAAAAAAATTCAGGAAAATAAAGAAAAAAAATTGTCAAAGTTTTTGCACGCTTTTCAGAGACCGTGCTGTATTTCTGTAGACCACAACCGACCTCAGTTGTAGGTGCCAATTTTTGTGGTTGCATCTTTTGTGATCCTTGTTCAGAGAAAAATATAAAAAAATAGTGAAAAAATAAAAAAATTTGATTCCTACTAGTGCCTTTTGGAAAAATCAGGGAAAAATTCAGGAAAAAGGAAAAATCCAGGTTATTTGCTTGTTCTGTGCGTTCTTTCCATCGTCCTTTGTTTTCACCTTGTTGCGCTACATCTCGACACGTCTTAGCCTGCAGCTGTGATTTGTACTTTGGATCTGGATTGAACAATTGCTAATCTGCTTTCGTTAATTGCTAATCCTTGCTGTCAAATTGTGTGCCTACCCATAGCTCCACATATTCTTCTGTCAGCACAGGTTCATCTTGCAACTGTTACCCACGCTTAACAACAGATTGCTTTGCCCTGTTTGGTTTCGTTAAAATTGCCAAAAAAATTCAGGAAAATAAAGAAAAAAAATTGTCAAAGTTTTTGCACGCTTTTCAGAGACCGTGCTGTATTTCTGTAGACCACATCCCACCTCAGTTGTAGGTGCCAATTTTTTTGGTTGCATCTTTTGTGATCCTTGTTCAGAGAAAAATATAAAAAAATAGTGAAAAAATAAAAAAAATTTGATTCCTACTAGTGCCTTTTGGAAAAATCAGGGAAAAATTCAGGAAAAAGGAAAAATCCAGGTTATTTGCTTGTTCTGTGCGTTCTTTCCATCGTCCTTTGTTTTCACCTTGTTGCGCTACGTCTCGACACGTCTTAGCCAGCAGCTGTGATTTGTACTTTGGATCTGGATTGAACAATCGCTAATCTGCTTTCATTAATTGCTAATCATTGCTGTCATATTGTGTGCCTACCCATAGCTCCACATATTCTTCTGTCAGCACAGGTTCATCTTGCAACTGTTACCCACGCTTAACAACAGATTGCTTTGCCCTGTTTGGTTTCGTTAAAATTGCCAAAAAAATTCAGGAAAATAAAGAAAAAAAAATGTCAAAGTTTTTGCACGCTTTTCAGAGACCGTGCTGTATTTCTGTAGACCACATCCCACCTCAGTTGTAGGTGCCAATTTTTTTGGTTGCATCTTTTGTGATCCTTGTTCAGAGAAAAATATAAAAAAATAGTGAAAAAATAAAAAAAATTTGATTCCTACTAGTGCCTTTTGGAAAAATCAGGGAAAAATTCAGGAAAAAGGAAAAATCCAGGTTATTTGCTTGTTCTGTGCGTTCGTTCCATCATCCTTTGTTTTCACCTTGTTGCGCTACGTCTCGACACGTCTTAGCCTGCAGCTGTGATTTGTACTTTGGATCTGGATTGAACAATCGCTAATCTGCTTTCGTTAATTGCTAATCCTTGCTGTCAAATTGTGTGCCTACCCATAGCTCCACATATTCTTCTATCAGCACAGGTTCATCTTGCAACTGTTACCCACGCTTAACAACAGATTGCTTCGCCCTGTTTGGTTTCGTTAAAATTGCCAAAAAAATTCAGGAAAATAAAGAAAAAAAATTATCAAAGTTTTTGCACGCTTTTCAGAGAACGTGCTGTATTTCTGTAGACCACATCCCACCTCAGTTGTAGGTGCCAATTTTTGTAGTTGCATCTTTTGTGATCCTTGTTCAGAGAAAAATTTAAAAACATAGTGAAAAAATAAAAAAAATTTGATTCCTACTAGTGCCTTTTGGAAAAATCAGGGAAAAATTCAGGAAAAAGGAAAAATCCAGGTTATTTGCTTGTTCTGTGCGTTCTTTCCATCGTCCTTTGTTTTCACCTTGTTGCGCTACGTCTCGACACGTCTTAGCCAGCAGCTGTGATTTGTACTTTGGATCTGGATTGAACAATCGCTAATCTGCTTTCATTAATTGCTAATCATTGCTGTCATATTGTGTGCCTACCCATAGCTCCACATATTCTTCTGTCAGCACAGGTTCATCTTGCAACTGTTACCCACGCTTAACAACAGATTGCTTCGCCCTGTTTGGTTTCGTTAAAATTGCCAAAAAAATTCACGAAAATAAAGAAAAAAAATTGTCAAAGTTTTTGCACGCTTTTCAGAGACCGTGCTGTATTTCTGTAGACCACATTCCACCTCAGTTGTAGGTGCCAATTTTTGTGGTTGCATCTTTTGTGATCCTTGTTCAGGGAAAAATATAAAAAAATAGTGAAAAAATAAAAAAAATTTGATTCCTACTAGTGCCTTTTGGAAAAATCAGGGAAAAATTCAGGAAAAAGGAAAAATCCAGGTTATTTGCTTGTTCTGTGCGTTCTTTCCATCGTCCTTTGTTTTCACCTTGTTGCGCTACGTCTCGACACGTCTTAGCCTGCAGCTGTGATTTGTACTTTGGATCTGGATTGAACAATCGCTAATCTGCTTTCGTTAATTGCTAATCCTTGCTGTCAAATTGTGTGCCTACCCATAGCTCCACATATTCTTCTGTCAGCACAGGTTCATCTTGCAACTGTTACCCACGCTTAACAACAGATTGCTTCGCCCTGTTTGGTTTCGTTAAAATTACCAAAAAAATTCAGGAAAATAAAGAAAAAAAATTGTCAAAGTTTTTGCACGCTTTTCAGAGACCGTGCTGTATTTCTGTAGACCACAACCGACCTCAGTTGTAGGTGCCAATTTTTGTGGTTGCATCTTTTGTGATCCTTGTTCAGAGAAAAATATAAAAAAAAATAGTGAAAAAATAAAAAAATTTGATTCCTACTAGTGCCTTTTGGAAAAATCAGGGAAAAATTCAGGAAAAAGGAAAAATCCAGGTTATTTGCTTGTTCTGTGCGTTCTTTCCATCGTCCTTTGTTTTCACCTTGTTGCGCTACGTCTCGACACGTCTTAGCCTGCAGCTGTGATTTGTACTTTGGATCTGGATTGAACAATTGCTAATCTACTTTCGTTAATTGCTAATCCTTGCTGTCAAATTGTGTGCCTACCCATAGCTCCACATATTCTTCTATCAGCACAGGTTCATCTTGCAACTGTTACCCACGCTTAACAACAGATTGCTTCGCCCTGTTTGGTTTCGTTAAAATTACCAAAAAAATTTAGGAAAATAAAGAAAAAAAATTGTCAAAGTTTTTGCACGCTTTTCAGAGAACGTGCTGTATTTCTGTAGACCACATCCCACCTCAGTTGTAGGTGCCAATTTTTGTGGTTGCATCTTTTGTGATCCTTGTTCAGAGAAAAATATAAAAAAATAGTGAAAAAATAAAAAAATTTGATGCCTACTAGTGCCTTTTGGAAAAATCAGGGAAAAATTCAGAAAAAAGGAAAAATCCAGGTTATTTGCTTGTTCTGTGCGTTCTTTCCATCGTCCTTTGTTTTCACCTTGTTGCGCTACGTCTCGACACGTCTTAGCCAGCAGCTGTGATTTGTACTTTGGATCTGGATTGAACAATCTCTAATCTGCTTTCGTTAATTGTTAATCCTTGCTGTCAAATTGTGTGCCTACCCATAGCTCCACATATTCTTCTGTCAGCACAGGTTCATCTTGCAACTGTTACCCATGCTTAACAACAGATTGCTTCGCCCTGTTTGGTTTCGTTAAAATTACCAAAAAAATTCAGGAAAATAAAGAAAAAAAATTGTCAAAGTTTTTGCACGCTTTTCAGAGACCGTGCTGTATTTCTGTAGACCACAACCGACCTCAGTTGTAGGTGCCAATTTTTGTGGTTGCATCTTTTGTGATCCTTGTTCAGAGAAAAATATAAAAAAATAGTGAAAAAATAAAAAAATTTGATTCCTACTAGTGCCTTTTGGAAAAATCAGGGAAAAATTCAGGAAAAAGGAAAAATCCAGGTTATTTGCTTGTTCTGTGCGTTCTTTCCATCGTCCTTTGTTTTCACCTTGTTGCGCTACATCTCGACACGTCTTAGCCTGCAGCTGTGATTTGTACTTTGGATCTGGATTGAACAATTGCTAATCTGCTTTCGTTAATTGCTAATCCTTGCTGTCAAATTGTGTGCCTACCCATAGCTCCACATATTCTTCTGTCAGCACAGGTTCATCTTGCAACTGTTACCCACGCTTAACAACAGATTGCTTCGCCCTGTTTGGTTTCGTTAAAATTACCAAAAAAATTCAGGAAAATAAAGAAAAAAAATTGTCAAAGTTTTTGCACGCTTTTCAGAGACCGTGCTGTATTTCTGTAGACCACAACCCACCTCAGTTGTAGGTGCCAATTTTTGTGGTTGCATCTTTTGTGATCCTTGTTCAGAGAAAAATATAAAAAAAATAGTGAAAAAATAAAAAAATTTGATTCCTACTAGTGCCTTTTGAAAAAATCAGGGAAAAATTCAGGAAAAAGGAAAAATCCAGGTTATTTGCTCGTTCTGTGCATTCTTTCCATCGTCCTTTGTTTTCACCTTGTTGCGCTACGTCTCAACACGTCTTAGCCAGCAGCTGTGATTTGTACTTTGGATCTGGATTGAACAATCTCTAATCTGCTTTCGTTAATTGCTAATCCTTGCTGTCATATTGTGTGCCTACCCATAGCTCCACATATTCTTCTGTCAGCACATGTTCATCTTGCAACTGTTACCCACGCTTAACAAAAGATTGCTTCGCCCTGTTTGGTTTCGTTAAAATTGCCAAAAAAAATTCAGGAAAATAAAGAAAAAAAATTGTCAAAGTTTTTGCATACTTTTCAGAGAACGTGCTGTATTTCTGTAGACCACATCCCACCTCAGTTGTAGGTGCCAATTTTTATGGTTGCATCTTTTGTGATCCTTGTTCAGAGAAAAATATAAAAAAATAGTGAAAAAATAAAAAAATTGATTCCTACTAGTGCCTTTTGGAAAAATCAGGGAAAAATTCAGGAAAAAGGAAAAATCCAGGTTATTTGCTTGTTCTGTGCGTTCTTTCCATCGTCCTTTGTATTCACCCTGTTGTGCTACGTCTCGACACGTCTTAGCCAGCAGCTGTGATTTGTACTTTGGATCTGGATTGAACAATCTCTAATCTGCTTTCGTTAATTGCTAATCCTTGCTGTCAAATTGTGTGCCTACCCATAGCTCCACATATTCTTCTGTCAGCACAGGTTCATCTTGCAACTGTTACCCACGCTTAACAACAGATTGCTTCGCCCTGTTTGGTTTCGTTAAAATTACCAAAAAAATTCAGGAAAATAAAGAAAAAAAATTGTTAAAGTTTTTGCACGCTTTTCAGAGACCGTGCTGTATTTCTGTAGACCACAACCCACCTCAGTTGTAGGTGCCAATTTTTGTGGTTGCATCTTTTGTGATCCTTGTTCAGAGAAAAATATAAAAAAATAGTGAAAAAATAAAAAAATTTGATTCCTACTAGTGCCTTTTGGAAAAATCAGGGAAAAATTCAGGAAAAAGGAAAAATCCAGGTTATTTGCTTGTTCTGTGCGTTCTTTCCATCGTCCTTTGTTTTCACCTTGTTGTGCTACGTCTCGACACGTCTTAGCCTGCAGCTGTGATTTGTACTTTGGATCTGGATTGAACAATTGCTAATCTGCTTTCGTTAATTGCTAATCCTTGCTGTCAAATTGTGTGCCTACCCATAGCTCCACATATTCTTCTGTCAGCACAGGTTCATCTTGCAACTGTTACCCACGCTTAACAACAGATTGCTTCGCCCTGTTTGGTTTCGTTAAAATTACCAAAAAAATTCAGGAAAATAAAGAAAAAAAATTGTCAAAGTTTTTGCACGCTTTTCAGAGACCGTGCTGTATTTCTGTAGACCACAACCCACCTCAGTTGTAGGTGCCAATTTTTGTGGTTGCATCTTTTGTGATCCTTGTTCAGAGAAAAATATAAAAAAAATAGTGAAAAAATAAAAAAATTTGATTCCTACTAGTGCCTTTTGAAAAAATCAGGGAAAAATTCAGGAAAAAGGAAAAATCCAGGTTATTTGCTCGTTCTGTGCGTTCTTTCCATCGTCCTTTGTTTTCACCTTGTTGCGCTACGTCTCAACACGTCTTAGCCAGCAGCTGTGATTTGTACTTTGGATCTGGATTGAACAATCTCTAATCTGCTTTCGTTAATTGCTAATCCTTGCTGTCATATTGTGTGCCTACCCATAGCTCCACATATTCTTCTGTCAGCACATGTTCATCTTGCAACTGTTACCCACGCTTAACAAAAGATTGCTTCGCCCTGTTTGGTTTCGTTAAAATTGCCAAAAAAAATTCAGGAAAATAAAGAAAAAAAATTGTCAAAGTTTTTGCATACTTTTCAGAGAACGTGCTGTATTTCTGTAGACCACATCCCACCTCAGTTGTAGGTGCCAATTTTTATGGTTGCATCTTTTGTGATCCTTGTTCAGAGAAAAATATAAAAAAATAGTGAAAAAATAAAAAAATTGATTCCTACTAGTGCCTTTTGGAAAAATCAGGGAAAAATTCAGGAAAAAGGAAAAATCCAGGTTATTTGCTTGTTCTGTGCGTTCTTTCCATCGTCCTTTGTATTCACCCTGTTGTGCTACGTCTCGACACGTCTTAGCCAGCAGCTGTGATTTGTACTTTGGATCTGGATTGAACAATCTCTAATCTGCTTTCGTTAATTGCTAATCCTTGCTGTCAAATTGTGTGCCTACCCATAGCTCCACATATTCTTCTGTCAGCACAGGTTCATCTTGCAACTGTTACCCACGCTTAACAACAGATTGCTTCGCCCTGTTTGGTTTCGTTAAAATTACCAAAAAAATTCAGGAAAATAAAGAAAAAAAATTGTTAAAGTTTTTGCACGCTTTTCAGAGACCGTGCTGTATTTCTGTAGACCACAACCCACCTCAGTTGTAGGTGCCAATTTTTGTGGTTGCATCTTTTGTGATCCTTGTTCAGAGAAAAATATAAAAAAATAGTGAAAAAATAAAAAAATTTGATTCCTACTAGTGCCTTTTGGAAAAATCAGGGAAAAATTCAGGAAAAAGGAAAAATCCAGGTTATTTGCTTGTTCTGTGCGTTCTTTCCATCGTCCTTTGTTTTCACCTTGTTGTGCTACGTCTCGACACGTCTTAGCCTGCAGCTGTGATTTGTACTTTGGATCTGGATTGAACAATTGCTAATCTGCTTTCGTTAATTGCTAATCCTTGCTGTCAAATTGTGTGCCTACCCATAGCTCCACATATTCTTCTGTCAGCACAGGTTCATCTTGCAACTGTTACCCACGCTTAACAACAGATTGCTTCGCCCTGTTTGGTTTCGTTAAAATTACCAAAAAAATTTAGGAAAATAAAGAAAAAAATTTGTCAAAGTTTTTGCACGCTTTTCAGAGAACGTGCTGTAATTCTGTAGACCACATCCCACCTCAGTTGTAGGTGCCAATTTTTGTGGTTGCATCTTTTGTAATCCTTGTTCAGAGAAAAATATAAAAAATAGTGAAAAATAAAAAAATTGATTCCTAATAGTGCCTTTTGAAAAAATCAGGGAAAAATTCAGGAAAAAGGAAAAATCCAGGTTATTTGCTTGTTCTGTGCGTTCTTTCCATCGTCCTTTGTTTTCACCTTGTTGCGCTACGTCTCAACACGTCTTAGCCAGCAGCTGTGATTTGTACTTTGGATCTGGATTGAACAATCTCTAATCTGCTTTCGTTAATTGCTAATCCTTGCTGTCATATTGTGTGCCTACCCATAGCTCCACATATTCTTCTGTCAGCACATGTTCATCTTGCAACTGTTACCCACGCTTAACAAAAGATTGCTTCGCCCTGTTTGGTTTCGTTAAAATTGCCAAAAAAAATTCAGGAAAATAAAGAAAAAAATTGTCAAAGTTTTTGCATACTTTTCAGAGAACGTGCTGTATTTCTGTAGACCACATCCCACCTCAGTTGTAGGTGCCAATTTTTATGGTTGCATCTTTTGTGATCCTTGTTCAGAGAAAAATATAAAAAAATAGTGAAAAAATAAAAAAAAATTGATTCCTACTAGTGCCTTTTGGAAAAATCAGGGAAAAATTCAGGAAAAAGGAAAAATCTAGGTTTTTTGCTTGTTCTGTGCGTTCCTTCCATCGTCCTTTGTTTTTACCTTGTTGCGCTACGTCTCGACACGTCTTAGCCAGCAGCTGTGATTTGTACTTTGGATCTGGATTGAACAGTCTCTAATCTGCTTTCGTTAATTGTTAATCCTTGCTGTCAAATTGTGTGCCTACCCATAGCTCCACATATTCTTCTATCAGCACAGGTTCATCTTGCAACTGTTACCCATGCTTAACAACAGATTGCTTCGCCCTGTTTGGTTTCGTTAAAATTACCAAAAAAATCAGGAAAATAAAGAAAAAAAATTGTTAAAGTTTTTGCACGCTTTTCAGAGACCGTGCTGTATTTCTGTAGACCACAACCCACCTCAGTTGTAGGTGCCAATTTTTGTGGTTGCATCTTTTGTGATCCTTGTTCAGAGAAAAATATAAAAAAATAGTGAAAAAATAAAAAAATTTGATTCCTACTAGTGCCTTTTGAAAAAATCAGGGAAAAATTCAGGAAAAAGGAAAAATCCAGGTTATTTGCTTGTTCTGTGCGTTCTTTCCATCGTCCTTTGTTTTCACCTTGTTGCGCTACGTCTCAACACGTCTTAGCCAGCAGCTGTGATTTGTACTTTGGATCTGGATTGAACAATCTCTAATCTGCTTTCGTTAATTGCTAATCCTTGCTGTCATATTGTGTGCCTACCCATAGCTCCACATATTCTTTTGTCAGCACATGTTCATCTTGCAACTGTTACCCACGCTTAACAAAAGATTGCTTCGCCCTGTTTGGTTTCGTTAAAATTGCCAAAAAAAATTCAGGAAAATAAAGAAAAAAAATTGTCAAAGTTTTTGCATACTTTTCAGAGAACGTGCTGTATTTCTGTAGACCACATCCCACCTCAGTTGTAGGTGCCAATTTTTATGGTTGCATCTTTTGTGATCCTTGTTCAGAGAAAAATATAAAAAAATAGTGAAAAAATAAAAAAAATTGATTCCTACTAGTGCCTTTTGGAAAAATCAGGGAAAAATTCAGGAAAAAGGAAAAATCCAGGTTATTTGCTTGTTCTGTGCGTTCTTTCCATCGTCCTTTGTTTTCACCTTGTTGTGCTACGTCTCGACACGTCTTAGCCAGCAGCTGTGATTTGTACTTTGGATCTGGATTGAACAATCTCTAATCTGCTTTCGTTAATTGCTAATCCTTGCTGTCAAATTGTGTGCCTACCCATAGCTCCACATATTCTTCTGTCAGCACAGGTTCATCTTGCAACTGTTACCCACGCTTAACAACAGATTGCTTCGCCCTGTTTGGTTTCGTTAAAATTACCAAAAAAATTCAGGAAAATAAAAGAAAAAAAATTGTCAAAGTTTTTGCACGCTTTTCAGAGACCGTGCTGTATTTCTGTAGACCACAACCCACCTCAGTTGTAGGTGCCAATTTTTGTGGTTGCATCTTTTGTGATCCTTGTTCAGAGAAAAATATAAAAAAAATAGTGAAAAAATAAAAAAATTTGATTCCTACTAGTGCCTTTTGGAAAAATCAGGGAAAAATTCAGGAAAAAGGAAAAATCCAGGTTATTTGCTTGTTATGTGCGTTCTTTCCATCGTCCTTTGTTTTCACCTTGTTGCGCTACGTCTCGACACGTCTTAGCCTGCAGCTGTGATTTGTACTTTGGATCTGGATTGAACAATTGCTAATCTGCTTTCGTTAATTGCTAATCCTTGCTGTCAAATTGTGTGCCTACCCATAGCTCCACATATTCTTCTATCAGCACAGGTTCATCTTGCAACTGTTACCCACGCTTAACAACAGATTGCTTCGCCCTGTTTGGTTTCGTTAAAATTGCCAAAAAAATTCACGAAAATAAAGAAAAAAAATTGTCAAAGTTTTTGCACGCTTTTCAGAGACCGTGCTGTATTTCTGTAGACCACATTCCACCTCAGTTGTAGGTGCCAATTTTTGTGGTTGCATCTTTTGTGATCCTTGTTCAGAGAAAAATATAAAAAAATAGTGAAAAAATAAAAAAAATTTGATTCCTACTAGTGCCTTTTGGAAAAATCAGGGAAAAATTCAGGAAAAAGGAAAAATCCAGGTTATTTGCTTGTTCTGTGCGTTCTTTCCATCGTCCTTTGTTTTCACCTTGTTGCGCTACGTCTCGACACGTCTTAGCCTGCAGCTGTGATTTGTACTTTGGATCTGGATTGAACAATCGCTAATCTGCTTTCGTTAATTGCTAATCCTTGCTGTCAAATTGTGTGCCTACCCATAGCTCCACATATTCTTCTGTCAGCACAGGTTCATCTTGCAACTGTTACCCACGCTTAACAACAGATTGCTTCGCCCTGTTTGGTTTCGTTAAAATTACCAAAAAAATTCAGGAAAATAAAGAAAAAAAATTGTCAAAGTTTTTGCACGCTTTTAAGAGACCGTGCTGTATTTCTGTAGACCACAACCCACCTCAGTTGTAGGTGCCAATTTTTGTGGTTGCATCTTTTGTGATCCTTGTTCAGAGAAAAATATAAAAAAAATAGTGAAAAAATAAAAAAATTTGATTCCTACTAGTGCCTTTTGGAAAAATCAGGGAAAAATTCAGGAAAAAGGAAAAATCCAGGTTATTTGCTTGTTCTGTGCGTTCTTTCCATCGTCCTTTGTTTTCACCTTGTTGCGCTACGTCTCGACACGTCTTAGCCTGCAGCTGTGATTTGTACTTTGGATCTGGATTGAACAATTGCTAATCTGCTTTCGTTAATTGCTAATCCTTGCTGTCAAATTGTGTGCCTACCCATAGCTCCACATATTCTTCTATCAGCACAGGTTCATCTTGCAACTGTTACCCACGCTTAACAACAGATTGCTTCGCCCTGTTTGGTTTCGTTAAAATTACCAAAAAAATTTAGGAAAATAAAGAAAAAAAATTGTCAAAGTTTTTGCACGCTTTTCAGAGAACGTGCTGTATTTCTGTAGACCACATCCCACCTCAGTTGTAGGTGCCAATTTTTGTGGTTGCATCTTTTGTGATCCTTGTTCAGAGAAAAATATAAAAAAATAGTGAAAAAATAAAAAAATTTGATGCCTACTAGTGCCTTTTGGAAAAATCAGGGAAAAATTCAGAAAAAAGGAAAAATCCAGGTTATTTGCTTGTTCTGTGCGTTCTTTCCATCGTCCTTTGTTTTCACCTTGTTGCGCTACGTCTCGACACGTCTTAGCCAGCAGCTGTGATTTGTACTTTGGATCTGGATTGAACAATCTCTAATCTGCTTTCGTTAATTGTTAATCCTTGCTGTCAAATTGTGTGCCTACCCATAGCTCCACATATTCTTCTGTCAGCACAGGTTCATCTTGCAACTGTTACCCATGCTTAACAACAGATTGCTTCGCCCTGTTTGGTTTCGTTAAAATTACCAAAAAAATTCAGGAAAATAAAGAAAAAAAATTGTCAAAGTTTTTGCACGCTTTTCAGAGACCGTGCTGTATTTCTGTAGACCACAACCGACCTCAGTTGTAGGTGCCAATTTTTGTGGTTGCATCTTTTGTGATCCTTGTTCAGAGAAAAATATAAAAAAAATAGTGAAAAAATAAAAAAATTTGATTCCTACTAGTGCCTTTTGGAAAAATCAGGGAAAAATTCAGGAAAAAGGAAAAATCCAGGTTATTTGCTTGTTCTGTGCGTTCTTTCCATCGTCCTTTGTTTTCACCTTGTTGCGCTACATCTCGACACGTCTTAGCCTGCAGCTGTGATTTGTACTTTGGATCTGGATTGAACAATTGCTAATCTGCTTTCGTTAATTGCTAATCCTTGCTGTCAAATTGTGTGCCTACCCATCGCTCCACATATTCTTCTGTCAGCATAGGTTCATCTTGCAACTGTTACCCACGCTTAACAACAGATTGCTTCGCCCTGTTTGGTTTCGTTAAAATTACCAAAAAAATTCAGGAAAATAAAGAAAAAAAATTGTCAAAGTTTTTGCACGCTTTTCAGAGACCGTGCTGTATTTCTGTAGACCACAACCCACCTCAGTTGTAGGTGCCAATTTTTGTGGTTGCATCTTTTGTGATCCTTGTTCAGAGAAAAATATAAAAAAATAGTGAAAAAATAAAAATATTTGATTCCTACTAGTGCCTTTTGAAAAAATCAGGGAAAAATTCAGGAAAAAGGAAAAATCCAGGTTATTTGCTTGTTCTGTGCGTTCTTTCCATCGTCCTTTGTTTTCACCTTGTTGCGCTACGTCTCAACACGTCTTAGCCAGCAGCTATGATTTATACTTTGGATCTGGATTGAACAATCTCTAATCTGCTTTCGTTAATTGCTAATCCTTGCTGTCATATTGTGTGCCTACCCATAGCTCCACATATTCTTCTGTCAGCACATGTTCATCTTGCAACTGTTACCCACGCTTAACAAAAGATTGCTTCGCCCTGTTTGGTTTCGTTAAAATTGCCAAAAAAAATTCAGGAAAATAAAGAAAAAAAATTGTCAAAGTTTTTGCATACTTTTCAGAGAACGTGCTGTATTTCTGTAGACCACATCCCACCTCAGTTGTAGGTGCCAATTTTTATGGTTGCATCTTTTGTGATCCTTGTTCAGAGAAAAATATAAAAAAATAGTGAAAAAATAAAAAAATTGATTCCTACTAGTGCCTTTTGGAAAAATCAGGGAAAAATTCAGGAAAAAGGAAAAATCCAGGTTATTTGCTTGTTCTGTGCGTTCTTTCCATCGTCCTTTGTTTTCACCCTGTTGTGCTACGTCTCGACACGTCTTAGCCAGCAGCTGTGATTTGTACTTTGGATCTGGATTGAACAATCTCTAATCTGCTTTCGTTAATTGCTAATCCTTACTGTCAAATTGTGTGCCTACCCATAGCTCCACATATTCTTCTGTCAGCACAGGTTCATCTTGCAACTGTTACCCACGCTTAACAACAGATTGCTTCGCCCTGTTTGGTTTCGTTAAAATTACCAAAAAAATTCAGGAAAATAAAGAAAAAAAATTGTCAAAGTTTTTGCACGCTTTTCAGAGACCGTGCTGTATTTCTGTAGACCACAACCCACCTCAGTTGTAGGTGCCAATTTTTGTGGTTGCATCTTTTGTGATCCTTGTTCAGAGAAAAATATAAAAAAATAGTGAAAAAATAAAAAAATTTGATTCCTACTAGTGCCTTTTGGAAAAATCAGGGAAAAATTCAGGAAAAAGGAAAAATCCAGGTTATTTGCTTGTTCTGTGCGTTCTTTCCATCGTCCTTTGTTTTCACCTTGTTGTGCTACGTCTCGACACGTCTTAGTCTGCAGCTGTGATTTGTACTTTGGATCTGGATTGAACAATTGCTAATCTGCTTTCGTTAATTGCTAATCCTTACTGTCAAATTGTGTGCCTACCCATAGCTCCACATATTCTTCTGTCAGCACAGGTTCATCTTGCAACTGTTACCCACGCTTAACAACAGATTGCTTCGCCCTGTTTGGTTTCGTTAAAATTACCAAAAAAATTTAGGAAAATAAAGAAAAAAAATTGTCAAAGTTTTTGCACGCTTTTCAGAGAACGTGCTGTAATTATGTAGACCACATCCCACCTCAGTTGTAGGTGCCAATTTTTGTGGTTGCATCTTTTGTAATCCTTGTTCAGAGAAAAATATAAAAAATAGTGAAAAATAAAAAAATTGATTCCTACTAGTGCCTTTTGAAAAAATCAGGGAAAAATTCAGGAAAAAGGAAAAATCCAGGTTATTTGCTTGTTCTGTGCGTTCTTTCCATCGTCCTTTGTTTTCACCTTGTTGCGCTACGTCTCAACACGTCTTAGCCAGCAGCTGTGATTTGTACTTTGGATCTGGATTGAACAATCTCTAATCTGCTTTCGTTAATTGCTAATCCTTGCTGTCATATTGTGTGCCTACCCATAGCTCCACATATTCTTCTGTCAGCACATGTTCATCTTGCAACTGTTACCCACGCTTAACAAAAGATTGCTTCGCCCTGTTTGGTTTCGTTAAAATTGCCAAAAAAAATTCAGGAAAATAAAGAAAAAAAATTGTCAAAGTTTTTGCATACTTTTCAGAGAACGTGCTGTATTTCTGTAGACCACATCCCACCTCAGTTGTAGGTGCCAATTTTTATGGTTGCATCTTTTGTGATCCTTGTTCAGAGAAAAATATAAAAAAATAGTGAAAAAATAAAAAAAAAATTGATTCCTACTAGTGCCTTTTGGAAAAATCAGGGAAAAATTCAGGAAAAAGGAAAAATCTAGGTTTTTTGCTTGTTCTGTGCGTTCTTTCCATCGTCCTTTGTTTTTACCTTGTTGCGCTACGTCTCGACACGTCTTAGCCAGCAGCTGTGATTTGTACTTTGGATCTGGATTGAACAGTCTCTAATCTGCTTTCGTTAATTGTTAATCCTTGCTGTCAAATTGTGTGCCTACCCATAGCTCCACATATTCTTCTATCAGCACAGGTTCATCTTGCAACTGTTACCCATGCTTAACAACAGATTGCTTCGCCCTGTTTGGTTTCGTTAAAATTACCAAAAAAAATCAGGAAAATAAAGAAAAAAAATTGTTAAAGTTTTTGCACGCTTTTCAGAGACCGTGCTGTATTTCTGTAGACCACAACCCACCTCAGTTGTAGGTGCCAATTTTTGTGGTTGCATCTTTTGTGATCCTTGTTCAGAGAAAAATATAAAAAAATAGTGAAAAAATAAAAAAATTTGATTCCTACTAGTGCCTTTTGAAAAAATCAGGGAAAAATTCAGGAAAAAGGAAAAATCCAGGTTATTTGCTTGTTCTGTGCATTCTTTCCATCGTCCTTTGTTTTCACCTTGTTGCGCTACGTCTCAACACGTCTTAGCCAGCAGCTGTGATTTGTACTTTGGATCTGGATTGAACAATCTCTAATCTGCTTTCGTTAATTGCTAATCCTTGCTGTCATATTGTGTGCCTACCCATAGCTCCACATATTCTTCTGTCAGCACATGTTCATCTTGCAACTGTTACCCACGCTTAACAAAAGATTGCTTCGCCCTGTTTGGTTTCGTTAAAATTGCCAAAAAAAATTCAGGAAAATAAAGAAAAAAAATTGTCAAAGTTTTTGCATACTTTTCAGAGAACGTGCTGTATTTCTGTAGACCACATCCCACCTCAGTTGTAGGTGCCAATTTTTATGGTTGCATCTTTTGTGATCCTTGTTCAGAGAAAAATATAAAAAAATAGTGAAAAAATAAAAAAAATTGATTCCTACTAGTGCCTTTTGGAAAAATCAGGGAAAATTCAGGAAAAAGGAAAAATCCAGGTTATTTGCTTGTTCTGTGCGTTCTTTCCATCGTCCTTTGTTTTCACCTTGTTGTGCTACGTCTCGACACGTCTTAGCCAGCAGCTGTGATTTGTACTTTGGATCTGGATTGAACAATCTCTAATCTGCTTTCGTTAATTGCTAATCCTTGCTGTCAAATTGTGTGCCTACCCATAGCTCCACATATTCTTCTGTCAGCACAGGTTCATCTTGCAACTGTTACCCACGCTTAACAACAGATTGCTTCGCCCTGTTTGGTTTCGTTAAAATTACCAAAAAAATTCAGGAAAATAAAGAAAAAAAATTGTCAAAGTTTTTGCACGCTTTTCAGAGACCGTGCTGTATTTCTGTAGACCACAACCCACCTCAGTTGTAGGTGCCAATTTTTGTGGTTGCATCTTTTGTGATCCTTGTTCAGAGAAAAATATAAAAAAATAGTGAAAAAATAAAAAAAATTTGATTCCTACTAGTGCCTTTTGGAAAAATCAGGGAAAAATTCAGGAAAAAGGAAAAATCCAGGTTATTTGCTTGTTCTGTGCGTTCTTTCCATCGTCCTTTGTTTTCACCTTGTTGCGCTACGTCTCGACACGTCTTAGCCTGCAGCTGTGATTTGTACTTTGGATCTGGATTGAACAATTGCTAATCTGCTTTCGTTAATTGCTAATCCTTGCTGTCAAATTGTGTGCCTACCCATAGCTCCACATATTCTTCTGTCAGCACAGGTTCATCTTGCAACTGTTACCCACGCTTAACAACAGATTGCTTCGCCCTGTTTGGTTTTGTTAAAATTACCAAAAAAATTTAGGAAAATAAATAAAAAAAATTGTCAAAGTTTTTGCACGCTTTTCAGAGAACGTGCTGTATTTCTGTAGACCACATCCCACCTCAGTTGTAGGTGCCAATTTTTGTGGTTGCATCTTTTGTAATCCTTGTTCAGAGAAAAATATAAAAAATAGTGAAAAATAAAAAAATTGATTCCTACTAGTGCCTTTTGAAAAAATCAGGGAAAAATTCAGGAAAAAGGAAAAATCCAGGTTATTTGCTTGTTCTGTGCGTTCTTTCCATCGTCCTTTGTTTTCACCTTGTTGCGCTACGTCTCAACACGTCTTAGCCAGCAGCTGTGATTTGTACTTTGGATCTGGATTGAACAATCTCTAATCTGCTTTCGTTAATTGCTAATCCTTGCTGTCATATTGTGTGCCTACCCATAGCTCCACATATTCTTCTGTCAGCACATGTTCATCTTGCAACTGTTACCCACGCTTAACAAAAGATTGCTTCGCCCTGTTTGGTTTCGTTAAAATTGCCAAAAAAAAATTCAGGAAAATAAAGAAAAAAAATTGTCAAAGTTTTTGCATACTTTTCAGAGACCGTGCTGTATTTCTGTAGACCACAACCCACCTCAGTTGTAGGTGCTAATTTTTGTGGTTGCATCTTTTGTGATCCTTGTTCAGAGAAAAATATAAAAAAATAGTGAAAAAATAAAAAAATTTGATTCCTACTAGTGCCTTTTGGAAAAATCAGGGAAAAATTCAGGAAAAAGGAAAAATCCAGGTTATTTGCTTGTTCTGTGCGTTCTTTCCATCGTCCTTTGTTTTCACCTTGTTGCGCTACGTCTCGACACGTCTTAGCCTGCAGCTGTGATTTGTACTTTGGATCTGGATTGAACAATTGCTAATCTGCTTTCGTTAATTGCTAATCCTTGCTATCAAATTGTGTGCCTACCCATAGCTCCACATATTCTTCTGTCAGCACAGGTTCATCTTGCAACTGTTACCCACGCTTAACAACAGATTGCTTCGCCCTGTTTGGTTTCGTTAAAATTACCAAAAAAATTTAGGAAAATAAAGAAAAAAAATTGTCAAAGTTTTTGCACGCTTTTCAGAGAACGTGCTGTATTTCTGTAGACCACATCCCACCTCAGTTGTAGGTGCCAATTTTTGTGGTTGCATCTTTTGTAATCCTTGTTCAGAGAAAAATATAAAAAATAGTGAAAAATAAAAAAATTGATTCCTACTAGTGCCTTTTGAAAAAATCAGGGAAAAATTCAGGAAAAAGGAAAAATCCAGGTTATTTGCTTGTTCTGTGCGTTCTTTCCATCGTCCTTTGTTTTCACCTTGTTGCGCTACGTCTCAACACGTCTTAGCCAGCAGCTGTGATTTGTACTTTGGATCTGGATTGAACAATCTCTAATCTGCTTTCGTTAATTGCTAATCCTTGCTGTCATATTGTGTGCCTACCCATAGCTCCACATATTCTTCTGTCAGCACATGTTCATCTTGCAACTGTTACCCACGCTTAACAAAAGATTGCTTCGCCCTGTTTGGTTTCGTTAAAATTGCCAAAAAAAATTCAGGAAAATAAAGAAAAAAAATTGTCAAAGTTTTTGCATACTTTTCAGAGAACGTGCTGTATTTCTGTAGACCACATCCCACCTCAGTTGTAGGTGCCAATTTTTATGGTTGCATCTTTTGTGATCCTTGTTCAGAGAAAAATATAAAAAAATAGTGAAAAAATAAAAAAAATTGATTCCTACTAGTGCCTTTTGGAAAAATCAGGGAAAAATTCAGGAAAAAGGAAAAATCCAGGTTATTTGCTTGTTCTGTGCGTTCTTTCCATCGTCCTTTGTTTTCACCTTGTTGTGCTACGTCTCGACACGTCTTAACCAGCAGCTGTGATTTGTACTTTGGATCTGGATTGAACAATTGCTAATCTGCTTTCGTTAATTGCTAATCCTTGCTGTCAAATTGTGTGCCTACCCATAGCTCCACATATTCTTCTGTCAGCACAGGTTCATCTTGCAACTGTTACCCACGCTTAACAACAGATTGCTTCGCCCTGTTTGGTTTCGTTAAAATTACCAAAAAAATTTAGGAAAATAAAAAAAAAATTGTCAAAGTTTTTGCACGCTTTTCAGAGAACGTGCTGTATTTCTGTAGACCACATCCCACCTCAGTTGTAGGTGCCAATTTTTGTGGTTGCATCTTTTGTAATCCTTGTTCAGAGAAAAATATAAAAAATAGTGAAAAATAAAAAAATTGATTCCTACTAGTGCCTTTTGAAAAAATCAGGGAAAAATTCAGGAAAAAGGAAAAATCCAGGTTATTTGCTTGTTCTGTGCGTTCTTTCCATCGTCCTTTGTTTTCACCTTGTTGCGCTACGTCTCAACACGTCTTAGCCAGCAGCTGTGATTTGTACTTTGGATCTGGATTGAACAATCTCTAATCTGCTTTCGTTAATTGCTAATCCTTGCTGTCATATTGTGTGCCTACCCATAGCTCCACATATTCTTCTGTCAGCACATGTTCATCTTGCAACTGTTACCCACGCTTAACAAAAGATTGCTTCGCCCTGTTTGGTTTCGTTAAAATTGCCAAAAAAAATTCAGGAAAATAAAGAAAAAAAATTGTCAAAGTTTTTGCATACTTTTCAGAGAACGTGCTGTATTTCTGTAGACCACATCCCACCTCAGTTGTAGGTGCCAATTTTTATGGTTGCATCTTTTGTGATCCTTGTTCAGAGAAAAATATAAAAAAATAGTGAAAAAATAAAAAAAATTGATTCCTACTAGTGCCTTTTGGAAAAATCAGGGAAAAATTCAGGAAAAAGGAAAAATCCAGGTTATTTGCTTGTTCTGTGCGTTCTTTCCATCGTCCTTTGTTTTCACCTTGTTGTGCTACGTCTCGACACGTCTTAACCAGCAGCTGTGATTTGTACTTTGGATCTGGATTGAACAATCTCTAATCTGCTTTCGTTAATTGCTAATCCTTGCTGTCAAATTGTGTGCCTACCCATAGCTCCACATATTCTTCTGTCAGCACAGGTTCATCTTGCAACTGTTACCCACGCTTAACAACAGATTGCTTCGCCCTGTTTGGTTTCGTTAAAATTACCAAAAAAATTCAGGAAAATAAAGAAAAAAAATTGTCAAAGTTTTTGCACGCTATTCAGAGACCGTGCTGTATTTCTGTAGACCACAACCCACCTCAGTTGTAGGTGCCAATTTTTGTGGTTGCATCTTTTGTGATCCTTGTTCAGAGAAAAATATAAAAAATAGTGAAAAAATAAAAAAAATTTGATTCCTACTAGTGCCTTTTGGAAAAATCAGGGAAAAATTCAGGAAAAAGGAAAAATCCAGGTTATTTGCTTGTTCTGTGCGTTCTTTCCATCGTCCTTTGTTTTCACCTTGTTGCGCTACGTCTCGACACGTCTTAGCCTGCAGCTGTGATTTGTACTTTGGATCTGGATTGAACAATTGCTAATCTGCTTTCGTTAATTGCTAATCCTTGCTGTCAAATTGTGTGCCTACCCATAGCTCCACATATTCTTCTGTCAGCACAGGTTCATCTTGCAACTGTTACCCACGCTTAACAACAGATTGCTTCGCCCTGTTTGGTTTCGTTAAAATTACCAAAAAAATTTAGGAAAATAAAGAAAAAAAATTGTCAAAGTTTTTGCACGCTTTTCAGAGAACGTGCTGTATTTCTGTAGACCACATCCCACCTCAGTTGTAGGTGCCAATTTTTGTGGTTGCATCTTTTGTAATCCTTGTTCAGAGAAAAATATAAAAAATAGTGAAAAATAAAAAAATTGATTCCTACTAGTGCCTTTTGAAAAAATCAGGGAAAAATTCAGGAAAAAGGAAAAATCCAGGTTATTTGCTTGTTCTGTGCGTTCTTTCCATCGTCCTTTGTTTTCACCTTGTTGCGCTACGTCTCAACACGTCTTAGCCAGCAGCTGTGATTTGTACTTTGGATCTGGATTGAACAATCTCTAATCTGCTTTCGTTAATTGCTAATCCTTGCTGTCATATTGTGTGCCTACCCATAGCTCCACATATTCTTCTGTCAGCACATGTTCATCTTGCAACTGTTACCCACGCTTAACAACAGATTGCTTCGCCCTGTTTGGTTTCGTTAAAATTACCAAAAAAATTCAGGAAAATAAAGAAAAAAAATTGTCAAAGTTTTTGCACGCTTTTCAGAGACCGTGCTGTATTTCTGTAGACCACAACCCACCTCAGTTGTAGGTGCCAATTTTTGTGGTTGCATCTTTTGTGATCCTTGTTCAGAGAAAAATATAAAAAAATAGTGAAAAAATAAAAAAATTTGATTCCTACTAGTGCCTTTTGGAAAAATCAGGGAAAAATTCAGGAAAAAGGAAAAATCCAGGTTATTTGCTTGTTCTGTGCGTTCTTTCCATCGTCCTTTGTTTTCACCTTGTTGCGCTACGTCTCGACACGTCTTAGCCTGCAGCTGTGATTTGTACTTTGGATCTGGATTGAACAATTGCTAATCTGCTTTCGTTAATTGCTAATCCTTGCTGTCAAATTGTGTGCCTACCCATAGCTCCACATATTCTTCTGTCAGCACAGGTTCATCTTGCAACTGTTACCCACGCTTAACAACAGATTGCTTCGCCCTGTTTGGTTTCGTTAAAATTACCAAAAAAATTTATGAAAATAAAGAAAAAAAATTGTCAAAGTTTTTGCACGCTTTTCAGAGAACGTGCTGTATTTCTGTAGACCACATCCCACCTCAGTTGTAGGTGCCAATTTTTGTGGTTGCATCTTTTGTAATCCTTGTTCAGAGAAAAATATAAAAAATAGTGAAAAATAAAAAAATTGATTCCTACTAGTGCCTTTTGAAAAAATCAGGGAAAAATTCAGGAAAAAGGAAAAATCCAGGTTATTTGCTTGTTCTGTGCGTTCTTTCCATCGTCCTTTGTTTTCACCTTGTTGCGCTACGTCTCAACACGTCTTAGCCAGCAGCTGTGATTTGTACTTTGGATCTGGATTGAACAATCTCTAATCTGCTTTCGTTAATTGCTAATCCTTGCTGTCATATTGTGTGCCTACCCATAGCTCCACATATTCTTCTGTCAGCACATGATCATCTTGCAACTGTTACCCACGCTTAACAAAAGATTGCTTCGCCCTGTTTGGTTTCGTTAAAATTGCCAAAAAAAATTCAGGAAAATAAAGAAAAAAAATTGTCAAAGTTTTTGCATACTTTTCAGAGAACGTGCTGTATTTCTGTAGACCACATCCCACCTCAGTTGTAGGTGCCAATTTTTATGGTTGCATCTTTTGTGATCCTTGTTCAGAGAAAAATATAAAAAAATAGTGAAAAAATAAAAAAATTGATTCCTACTAGTGCCTTTTGGAAAAATCAGGGAAAAATTCAGGAAAAAGGAAAAATCCAGGTTATTTGCTTGTTCTGTGCGTTCTTTCCATCGTCCTTTGTTTTCACCTTGTTGTGCTACGTCTCGACACGTCTTAGCCAGCAGCTGTGATTTGTACTTTGGATCTGGATTGAACAATCTCTAATCTGCTTTCGTTAATTGCTAATCCTTGCTGTCAAATTGTGTGCCTACCCATAGCTCCACATATTCTTCTGTCAGCACAGGTTCATCTTGCAACTGTTACCCACGCTTAACAACAGATTGCTTCGCCCTGTTTGGTTTCGTTAAAATTACCAAAAAAATTCAGGAAAATAAAAAAAAAATTGTCAAAGTTTTTGCACGCTTTTCAGAGACCGTGCTGTATTTCTGTTGACCACAACCCACCTCAGTTGTAGGTGCTAATTTTTGTGGTTGCATCTTTTGTGATCCTTGTTCAGAGAAAAATATAAAAAAATAGTGAAAAAATAAAAAAATTTGATTCCTACTAGTGCCTTTTGGAAAAATCAGGGAAAAATTCAGGAAAAAGGAAAAATCCAGGTTATTTGCTTATTCTGTGCGTTCTTTCCATCGTCCTTTGTTTTCACCTTGTTGCGCTACGTCTCGACACGTCTTAGCCTGCAGCTGTGATTTGTACTTTGGATCTGGATTGAACAATTGCTAATCTGCTTTCGTTAATTGCTAATCCTTGCTATCAAATTGTGTGCCTACCCATAGCTCCACATATTCTTCTGTCAGCACAGGTTCATCTTGCAACTGTTACCCACGCTTAACAATAGATTGCTTCGCCCTGTTTGGTTTCGTTAAAATTACCAAAAAAATTTAGGAAAATAAAGAAAAAAAATTGTCAAAGTTTTTGCACGCTTTTCAGAGAACGTGCTGTATTTCTGTAGACCACATCCCACCTCAGTTGTAGGTGCCAATTTTTGTGGTTGCATCTTTTGTAATCCTTGTTCAGAGAAAAATATAAAAAATAGTGAAAAATAAAAAAATTGATTCCTACTAGTGCCTTTTGGAAAAATCTGGGAAAAATTCAGGAAAAAGGAAAAATCCAGGTTATTTGCTTGTTCGTGCGTTCTTTCCATCGTCCTTTGTTTTCACCTTGTTGCGCTATGTCTCAACACGTCTTAGCCAGCAGCTGTGATTTGTACTTTGGATCTGGATTGAACAATCTCTAATCTGCTTTCGTTAATTGCTAATCCTTGCTGTCATATTGTGTGCCTACCCATAGCTCCACATATTCTTCTGTCAGCACATGTTCATCTTGCAACTATTACCCACGCTTAACAAAAGATTGCTTCGCCCTGTTTGGTTTCGTTGAAATTGCCAAAAAAAATTCAGGAAAATAAAGAAAAAAAATTATCAAAGTTTTTGCATACTTTTCAGAGAACGTGTTGTATTTCTGTAGACCACATCCCACCTCAGTTGTAGGTGCCAATTTTTATGGTTGCATCTTTTGTGATCCTTGTTCAGAGAAAAATATAAAAAAATAGTGAAAAAATAAAAAAAATTGATTCCTACTAGTGCCTTTTGGAAAAATTAGGGAAAAATTCAGGAAAAAGGAAAAATCCAGGTTTTTTGCTTGTTCTGTGCGTTCTTTCCATCGTCCTTTGTTTTTACCTTGTTGCGCTACGTCTCGACACGTCTTAGCCAGCAGCTGTGATTTGTACTTTGGATCTGGATTGAACAATCGCTAATCTGCTTTCGTTAATTGCTAATCCTTGCTGTCATATTGTGTGCCTACCCATAGCTCCACATATTCTTCTGTCAGCACAGGTTCATCTTGCAACTGTTACCCACGCTTAACAACAGATTGCTTCGCCCTGTTTGGTTTCGTTAAAATTACCAAAAAAATTTAGGAAAATAAAGAAAAAAAATTGTCAAAGTTTTTGCACGCTTTTCAGAGAACGTGCTGTATTTCTGTAGACCACATCCCACCTCAGTTGTAGGTGCCAATTTTTGTGGTTGCATCTTTTGTAATCCTTGTTCAGAGAAAAATATAAAAAAATAGTGAAAAAATAAAAAAAATTGATTCCTACTAGTGCCTTTTGAAAAAATCAGGTAAAAATTCAGGAAAAAGGAAAAATCCAGGTTATTTGCTTGTTCTGTGCGTTCTTTCCATCGTCCTTTGTTTTCACCTTGTTGCGCTACGTCTCAACACGTCTTAGCCAGCAGCTGTGATTTGTACTTTGGATCTGGATTGAACAATCTCTAATCTGCTTTCGTTAATTGCTAATCCTTGCTGTCATATTGTGTGCCTACCCATAGCTCCACATATTCTTCTGTCAGCACATGTTCATCTTGCAACTGTTACCCACACTTAACAAAAGATTGCTTCGCCCTGTTTGGTTTCGTTAAAATTGCCATAAAAAATTCAGGAAAATAAAGAAAAAAAATTGTCAAAGTTTTTGCATACTTTTCAGAGAACGTGCTGTATTTCTGTAGACCACATCCCACCTCAGTTGTAGGTGCCAATTTTTATGGTTGCATCTTTTGTGATCCTTGTTCAGAGAAAAATATAAAAAAATAGTGAAAAAATAAAAAAAAAATTGATTCCTACTAGTGCCTTTTGGAAAAATCAGGGAAAAATTCAGGAAAAAGGAAAAATCCAGGTTATTTGCTTGTTCTGTGCGTTCTTTCCATCGTCCTTTGTTTTCACCTTGTTGCGCTACGTCTCGACACGTCTTAGCCAGCAGCTGTGATTTGTACTTTGGATCTGGATTGAACAATCTCTAATCTGCTTTCATTAATTGCTAATCCTTGCTGTCAAATTGTGTGCCTACCCATAGCTCCACATATTCTTCTGTCAGCACAGGTTCATCTTGCAACTGTTACCCACGCTTAACAACAGATTGCTTCGCCCTGTTTGGTTTCGTTAAAATTACCAAAATAATTCAGGAAAATAAAGAAAAAAAAATTGTCAAAGTTTTTGCACGCTTTTCAGAGACCGTGCTGTATATCTGTAGACCACAACCCACCTCAGTTGTAGGTGCCAGTTTTTGTGGTTGCATCTTTTGTGATCCTTGTTCAGAGAAAAATATAAAAAAATAGTGAAAAAATAAAAAAATTTGATTCCTACTAGTGCCTTTTGGAAAAATCAGGGAAAAATTCAGGAAAAAGGAAAAATCCAGGTGATTTGCTTGTTCTGTGCGTTCTTTCCATCGTCCTTTGTTTTCACCTTGTTGCGCTACGTCTCGACACGTCTTAGCCAGCAGCTGTGCTTTGTACTTTGGATCTGGATTGAACAATCGCTAATCTGCTTTCATTAATTGCTAATCATTGCTGTCATATTGTGTGCCTACCCATAGCTCCACATATTCTTCTGTCAGCACAGGTTCATCTTGCAACTGTTACCCACGCTTAACAACAGATTGCTTCGCCCTGTTTGGTTTCGTTAAAATTGCCAAAAAAATTCAGGAAAATAAAGAAAAAAAATTGTCAAAGTTTTTGCACGCTTTTCAGAGACCGTGCTGTATTTCTGTAGACCACATTCCACCTCAGTTGTAGGTGCCAATTTTTGTGGTTGCATCTTTTGTGATCCTTGTTCAGAGAAAAATATAAAAAAATAGTGAAAAAATAAAAAAAATTTGATTCCTACTAGTGCCTTTTGGAAAAATCAGGGAAAAATTCAGGAAAAAGGAAAAATCCAGGTTATTTGCTTGTTCTGTGCGTTCTTTCCATCGTCCTTTGTTTTCACCTTGTTGCGCTACGTCTCGACACGTCTTAGCCAGCAGCTGTGATTTGTACTTTGGATCTGGATTGAACAATCGCTAATCTGCTTTCGTTAATTGCTAATCCTTGCTGTCAAATTGTGTGCCTACCCATAGCTCCACATATTCTTCTGTCAGCACAGGTTCATCTTGCAACTATTACCCACGCTTAACAACAGATTGCTTCGTCCTGTTTGGTTTCGTTAAAATTACCAAAAAAATTCAGGAAAATAAAGAAAAAAATTGTCAAAGTTTTTGCACGCTTTTCAGAGACCGTGCTGTATTTCTGTAGACCACAACCCACCTCAGTTGTAGGTGCCAATTTTTGTGGTTGCATCTTTTGTGATCCTTGTTCAGAGAAAAATATAAAAAAATAGTGAAAAAAATAAAAAAATTTGATTCCTACTAGTGCCTTTTGGAAAAATCAGGGAAAAATTCAGGAAAAAGGAAAAATCCAGGTTATTTGCTTGTTCTGTGCGTTCTTTCCATCGTCCTTTGTTTTCACCTTGTTGCGCTACGTCTCGACACGTCTTAGCCAGCAGCTGTGATTTGTACTTTGGATCTGGATTGAACAATCGCTAATCTGCTTTCATTAATTGCTAATCATTGCTGTCATATTGTGTGCCTACCCATAGCTCCACATATTCTTCTGTCAGCACAGGTTCATCTTGCAACTGTTACCCACGCTTAACAACAGATTACTTCGCCCTGTTTGGTTTCGTTAAAATTACCAAAAAAATTTAGGAAAATAAAGAAAAAAAATTGTCAAAGTTTTTGCACGCTTTTCAGAGAACGTGCTGTATTTCTGTAGACCACATCCCACCTCAGTTGTAGGTGAGAATTTTTGTGGTTGCATCTTTTGTGATCCTTGTTCAGAGAAAAATATAAAAAAATAGTGAAAAAATAAAAAAAATTGATTCCTACTAGTGCCTTTTGGAAAAATCAGGGAAAAATTCAGGAAAAAGGAAAAATCCAGGTTATTTGCTTGTTCTGTGCGTTCTTTCCATCGTCCTTTGTTTTCACCTTGTTGCGCTACGTCTCAACACGTCTTAGCCAGCAGCTGTGATTTGTACTTTGGATCTGGATTGAACAATCTCTAATCTGCTTTCATTAATTGCTAATCCTTGTTGTCATATTGTGTGCCTACCCATAGCTCCACATATTCTTCTGTCAGCACATGTTCATCTGGCAACTGTTACCCACGCTTAACAAAAGATTGCTTCGCCCTCTTTGGTTTCGTTAAAATTGCCAAAAAAAAATTCAGGAAAATAAAGAAAAAAAATTGTCAAAGTTTTTGCATACTTTTTAGAGAACGTGCTGTATTTCTGTAGACCACATCCCACCTCAGTTGTAGGTGCCAATTTTTATGGTTGCATCTTTTGTGATCCTTGTTCAGAGAAAAATATAAAAAAATAGTGAAAAAATAAAAAAAAAATTGATTCCTACTAGTGCCTTTTGGAAAAATCAGGGAAAAATTCAGGAAAAAGGAAAAATCCAGGTTATTTGCTTGTTCTGTGCGTTCTTTCCATCGTCCTTTGTTTTCACCTTGTTGTGCTACGTCTCGACACGTCTTAGCCAGCAGCTGTGATTTGTACTTTGGATCTGGATTGAACAATCGCTAATCTGCTTTCGTTAATTGTTAATCCTTGCTGTCATATTGTGTGCCTACCCATAGCTCCACATATTCTTCTGTCAGCACAGGTTCATCCTGCAACTGTTACCCACGCTTAACAACAGATTGCTTCGCCCTATTTGGTTTCGTTAAAATTGCCAAAAAAATTCAGGAAAATAAAGAGAAAAATTATCAAAGTTTTTGCACGCTTTTAAGAGAACGTGCTGTATTTCTGTAGACCACATCCCACCTCAGTTGTAGGTGCCAATTTTTGTGGTTGCATCTTTTGTGATCCTTGTTCAGAGAAAAATATAAAAAAATAGTGAAAAAATAAAAAAAATTGATGCCTACTAGTGCCTTTTGGAAAAATCAGGTAAAAATTCAGAAAAAAGGAAAAATCCAGGTTATTTGCTTGTTCTGTGCGTTCTTTCCATCGTCCTTTGTTTTCACCTTGTTGCGCTACGTCTCGACACGTCTTAGCCAGCAGCTGTGATTTGTACTTTGGATCTGGATTGAACAATCTCTAATCTGCTTTCGTTAATTGCTAATCCTTGCTGTCAAATTGTGTGCCTACCCATAGCTCCACATATTCTTCTGTCAGCACAGGTTCATCTTGCAACTGTTACCCACGCTTAACAACAGATTGCTTCGCCCTGTTTGGTTTCGTTAAAATTACCAAAAAAATTCAGGAAAATAAAGAAAAAAAATTGTCAAAGTTTTTGCACGCTTTTCAGAGACCGTGCTGTATTTCTGTAGACCACATTCCACCTCAGTTGTAGGTGCCAATTTTTGTGGTTGCATCTTTTGTGATCCTTGTTCAGAGAAAAATATAAAAAAATAGTGAAAAAATAAAAAAAAATTTGATTCCTACTAGTGCCTTTTGGAAAAATCAGGGAAAAATTCAGGAAAAAGGAAAAATCCAGGTTATTTGCTTGTTCTGTGCGTTCTTTCCATCGTCCTTCGTTTTCACCTTGTTGCGCTACGTCTCGACACGTCTTAGCCTGCAGCTGTGATTTGTACTTTGGATCTGGATTGAACAATCGCTAATCTGCTTTTGTTAATTGCTAATCCTTGCTGTCAAATTGTGTGCCTAACCATAGCTCCACATATTCTTCTGTCAGCACAGGTTCATCCTGCAACTGTTACCCACGCTTAACAATAGATTGCTTCGCCCTATTTGGTTTCGTTAAAATTGCCAAAAAAATTCAGGAAAATAAAGAGAAAAATTGTCAAAGTTTTTGCACGCTTTTAAGAGAATGTGCTGTATTTCTGTAGACCACATCCCACCTCAGTTGTAGGTGCCAATTTTTGTGGTTGCATCTTTTGTGATCCTTGTTCAGAGAAAAATATAAAAAAATAGTGAAAAAATAAAAAAAAATTGATTCCTACTAGTGCCTTTTGGAAAAATCAGGGAAAAATTCAGAAAAAAGGAAAAATCCAGGTTATTTGCTTGTTCTGTGCGTTCTTTCCATCGTCCTTTGTTTTCACCTTGTTGCGCTACGTCTCGACACGTCTTAGCCAGCAGCTGTGATTTGTACTTTGGATCTGGATTGAACAATCGCTAATCTGCTTTCGTTAATTGCTAATCCTTGCTGTCAAATTGTGTGCCTACCCATAGCTCCACATATTCTTCTGTCAGCACAGGTTCATCTTGCAACTGTTACCCACGCTTAACAACAGATTGCTTCGCCCTGTTTGGTTTCGTTAAAATTACCAAAAAAATTCAGGAAAATAAAGAAAAAAAATTGTCAAAGTTTTTGCATACTTTTTAGAGAACGTGCTGTATTTCTGTAGACCACATCCCACCTCAGTTGTAGGTGCCAATTTTTATGGTTGCATCTTTTGTGATCCTTGTTCAGAGAAAAATATAAAAAAATAGTGAAAAAATAAAAAAAAATTGATTCCTACTAGTGCCTTTTGGAAAAATCAGGGAAAAATTCAGGAAAAAGGAAAAATCCAGGTTATTTGCTTGTTCTGTGCGTTCTTTCCATCGTCCTTTGTTTTCACCTTGTTGCGCTACGTCTCGACACGTCTTAGCCAGCAGCTGTGATTTGTACTTTGGATCTGGATTGAACAATCGCTAATCTGCTTTCGTTAATTGTTAATCCTTGCTGTCATATTGTGTGCCTACCCATAGCTCCACATATTCTTCTGTCAGCACAGGTTCATCCTGCAACTGTTACCCACGCTTAACAACAGATTGCTTCGCCCTATTTGGTTTCGTTAAAATTGCCAAAAAAATTCAGGAAAATAAAGAGAAAAATTATCAAAGTTTTTGCACGCTTTTAAGAGAACGTGCTGTATTTCTGTAGACCACATCCCACCTCAGTTGTAGGTGCCAATTTTTGTGGTTGCATCTTTTGTGATCCTTGTTCAGAGAAAAATATAAAAAAATAGTGAAAAAATAAAAAAAATTGATGCCTACTAGTGCCTTTTGGAAAAATCAGGTAAAAATTCAGGAAAAAGGAAAAATCCAGGTTATTTGCTTGTTCTGTGCGTTCTTTCCATCGTCCTTTGTTTTCACCTTGTTGCGCTACGTCTCGACACGTCTTAGCCAGCAGCTGTGATTTGTACTTTGGATCTGGATTGAACAATCTCTAATCTGCTTTCGTTAATTGCTAATCCTTGCTGTCAAATTGTGTGCCTACCCATAGCTCCACATATTCTTCTGTCAGCACAGGTTCATCTTGCAACTGTTACCCACGCTTAACAACAGATTGCTTCACCCTGTTTGGTTTCGTTAAAATTACCAAAAAAATTCAGGAAAATAAAGAAAAAAATTGTCAAAGTTTTTGCACGCTTTTCAGAGACCGTGCTGTATTTCTGTAGACCACATTCCACCTCAGTTGTAGGTGCCAATTTTTGTGGTTGCATCTTTTGTGATCCTTGTTCAGAGAAAAATATAAAAAAATAGTGAAAAAATAAAAAAAAATTGATTCCTACTAGTGCCTTTTGGAAAAATCAGGGAAAAATTCAGGAAAAAGGAAAAATCCAGGTTATTTGCTTGTTCTGTGCGTTCTTTCCATCGTCCTTTGTTTTCACCTTGTTGCGCTACGTCTCGACACGTCTTAGCCAGCAGCTGTGATTTGTACTTTGGATCTGGATTGAACAATCGCTAATCTGCTTTCGTTAATTGTTAATCCTTGCTGTCATATTGTGTGCCTACCCATAGCTCCACATATTCTTCTGTCAGCACAGGTTCATCCTGCAACTGTTACCCACGCTTAACAACAGATTGCTTCGCCCTATTTGGTTTCGTTAGAATTGCCAAAAAAATTCAGGAAAATAAAGAGAAAAATTATCAAAGTTTTTGCACGCTTTTAAGAGAACGTGCTGTATTTCTGTAGACCACATCCCACCTCAGTTGTAGGTGCCAATTTTTGTGGTTGCATCTTTTGTGATCCTTGTTCAGAGAAAAATATAAAAAAATAGTGAAAAAATAAAAAAAATTGATTCCTACTAGTGCCTTTTGGAAAAATCAGGTAAAAATTCAGAAAAAAGGAAAAATCCAGGTTATTTGCTTGTTCTGTGCGTTCTTTCCATCGTCCTTTGTTTTCACCTTGTTGCGCTACGTCTCGACACGTCTTAGCCAGCAGCTGTGATTTGTACTTTGGATCTGGATTGAACAATCTCTAATCTGCTTTCGTTAATTGCTAATCCTTGCTGTCAAATTGTGTGCCTACCCATAGCTCCACATATTCTTCTGTCAGCACAGGTTCATCTTGCAACTGTTACCCACGCTTAACAACAGATTGCTTCGCCCTGTTTGGTTTCGTTAAAATTACCAAAAAAATTCAGGAAAATAAAGAAAAAAAATTGTCAAAGTTTTTGCACGCTTTTCAGAGACCGTGCTGTATTTCTGTAGACCACATTCCACCTCAGTTGTAGGTGCCAATTTTTGTGGTTGCATCTTTTGTGATCCTTGTTCAGAGAAAAATATAAAAAAATAGTGAAAAAATAAAAAAAATTTGATTCCTACTAGTGCCTTTTGGAAAAATCAGGGAAAAATTCAGGAAAAAGGAAAAATCCAGGTTATTTGCTTGTTCTGTGCGTTCTTTCCATCGTCCTTTGTTTTCACCTTGTTGCGCTACGTCTCGACACGTCTTAGCCTGCAGCTGTGATTTGTACTTTGGATCTGGATTGAACAATCGCTAATCTGCTTTTGTTAATTGCTAATCCTTGCTGTCATATTGTGTGCCTACCCATAGCTCCACATATTCTTCTGTCAGCACAGGTTCATCCTGCAACTGTTACCCACGCTTAACAATAGATTGCTTCGCCCTATTTGGTTTCGTTAAAATTGCCAAAAAAATTCAGGAAAATAAAGAGAAAAATTGTCAAAGTTTTTGCACGCTTTTAAGAGAATGTGCTGTATTTCTGTAGACCACATCCCACCTCAGTTGTAGGTGCCAATTTTTGTGGTTGCATCTTTTGTGATCCTTGTTCAGAGAAAAATATAAAAAAATAGTGAAAAAATAAAAAAAAATTGATTCCTACTAGTGCCTTTTGGAAAAATCAGGGAAAAATTCAGGAAAAAGGAAAAATCCAGGTTATTTGCTTGTTCTGTGCGTTCTTTCCATCGTCCTTTGTTTTCACCTTGTTGCGCTACGTCTCGACACGTCTTAGCCAGCAGCTGTGATTTGTACTTTGGATCTGGATTGAACAATCTCTAATCTGCTTTCGTTAATTGCTAATCCTTGCTGTCAAATTGTGTGCCTACCCATAGCTCCACATATTCTTCTGTCAGCACAGGTTCATCTTGCAACTGTTACCCACGCTTAACAACAGATTGCTTCGCCCTGTTTGGTTTCGTTAAAATTACCAAAAAAATTCAGGAAAATAAAGAAAAAAAATTGTCAAAGTTTTTGCACGCTTTTCAGAGACCGTGCTGTATTTCTGTAGACCACATTCCACCTCAGTTGTAGGTGCCAATTTTTGTGGTTGCATCTTTTGTGATCCTTGTTCAGAGAAAAATATAAAAAAATAGTGAAAAAATAAAAAAAATTGATTCCTACTAGTGCATTTTGGAAAAATCAGGGAAAAATTCAGGAAAAAGGAAAAATCCAGGTTATTTGCTTGTTCTGTGCGTTCTTTCCATCGTCCTTTGTTTTCACCTTGTTGCGCTACGTCTCGACACGTCTTAGCCAGCAGCTGTGATTTGTACTTTGGATCTGGATTGAACAATCGCTAATCTGCTTTCGTTAATTGCTAATCCTTGCTGTCAAATTGTGTGCCTACCCATAGCTCCACATATTCTTCTGTCAGCACAGGTTCATCTTGCAACTGTTACCCACGCTTAACAACAGATTGCTTCGCCCTGTTTGGTTTCGTTAAAATTACCAAAAAAATTCAGGAAAATAAAGAAAAAAAATTGTCAAAGTTTTTGCACGCTTTTCAGAGACCGTGCTGTATTTCTGTAGACCACAACCCACCTCAGTTCTAGGTGCCAATTTTTGTGGTTGCATCTTTTGTGATCCTTGTTCAGAGAAAAATTATAAAAAAATAGTGAAAAAATAAAAAAAATTGATTCCTACTAGTGCCTTTTGGAAAAATCAGGGAAAAATTCAGGAAAAAGGAAAAATCCAGGTTATTTGCTTGTTCTGTGCGTTCTTTCCATCGTCCTTTGTTTTCACCTTGTTGCGCTACGTCTCGACACGTCTTAGCCTGCAGCTGTGATTTGTACTTTGGATCTGGATTGAACAATTGCTAATCTGCTTTCGTTAATTGCTAATCCTTGCTGTCAAATTGTGTGCCTACCCATAGCTCCACATATTCTTCTATCAGCACAGGTTCATCCTGCAACTGTTACCCACGCTTAACAACAGATTGCTTCGCCCTGTTTGGTTTCGTTAAAATTACCAAAAAAATTTAGGAAAATAAAGAAAAAAATTGTCAAAGTTTTTGCACGCTTTTCAGAGAACGTGCTGTATTTCTGTAGACCACATCCCACCTCAGTTGTAGGTGCCAATTTTTGTGGTTGCATCTTTTGTAATCCTTGTTCAGAGAAAAATATAAAAAAATAGTGAAAAAATAAAAAAAATTGATTCCTACAAGTGCATTTTGAAAAAATCAGGGAAAAATTCAGGAAAAAGGAAAAATCCAGGTTATTTGCTTGTTCTGTGCGTTCTTTCCATCGTCCTTTGTTTTCACCTTGTTGCGCTACGTCTCAACACGTCTTAGCCAGCAGCTGTGATTTGTACTTTGGATCTGGATTGAACAATCTCTAATCTGCTTTCGTTAATTGCTAATCCTTGCTGTCATATTGTGTGCCTACCCATAGCTCCACATATTCTTCTGTCAGGACAGGTTCATCTTGTAACTGTTACCCACGCGTAACAAAAGATTGCTTCACCCTGTTTGGTTTCGTTAAAATTGCCAAAAAAAATTCAGAAAAATAAAGAAAAAAAATTGTCAAAGTTTTTGCATACTTTTCAGAGAACGTGCTGTATTTCTGTAGACCACATCCCACCTTAGTTGTAGGTGCCAATTTTTGTGGTTGCATCTGTTGTGATCCTTGTTCAGAGAAAAATATAAAAAAATAGTGAAAAAATAAAAAAAAAATTGATTCCTACTAGTGCCTTTTGGAAAAATCAGGGAATAATTCAGGAAAAAGGAAAAATCCAGGTTATTTGCTTGTTCTGTGCGTTCTTTCCATCGTCCTTTGTTTTCACCTTGTTGCGCTACGTCTCGACACGTCTTAGCCAGCAGCTGTGATTTGTACTTTGGATCTGGATTGAACAATCGCTAATCTGCTTTCGTTAATTGCTAATCCTTGCTGTCATATTGTGTGCCTACCCATAGCTCCACATATTCTTCTGTCAGCACAGGTTCATCCTGCAACTGTTACCCACGCTTAACAACAGATTGCTTCGCCCTGTTTGGTTTCGTTAAAATTGCCAAAAAAATTCAGGAAAATAAAGAGAAAAATTATCAAAGTTTTTGCACGCTTTTAAGATAATGTGCTGTATTTCTGTAGACCACATCCCACCTCAGTTGTAGGTGCCAATTTTTGTGGTTGCATCTTTGTGATCCTTGTTCAGAGAAAAATATAAAAAAATAGTGAAAAAATAAAAAAATTTGATGCCTACTAGTGCCTTTGGAAAAATCAGGGAAAAATTCAGGAAAAAGGAAAAATCCAGGTTATTTGCTTGTTCTGTGCGTTCTTTCCATCGTCCTTTGTTTTCACCTTGTTGCGCTACGTCTCGACACGTCTTAGCCAGCAGCTGTGATTTGTACTTTGGATCTGGATTGAACAATCTCTAATCTGCTTTCGTTAATTGTTAATCCTTGCTGTCAAATTGTGTGCCTACCCATAGCTCCACATATTCTTCTGTCAGCACAGGTTCATCTTGCAACTGTTACCCACGCTTAACAACAGATTGCTTCGCCCTGTTTGGTTTCGTTAAATTACCAAAAAAATTCAGGAAAATAAAGAAAAAAATTGTCAAAGTTTTTGCACGCTTTTCAGAGACCGTGCTGTATTTCTGTAGACCACAACCCACCTTAGTTGTAGGTGCCAATTTTTGTGGTTGCATCTTTTGTGATCCTTGTTCAGAGAAAAATATAAAAAAATAGAGAAAAAATAAAAAAATTTGATTCCTACTAGTGCCTTTTGGAAAAATCAGGGAAAAATTCAGGAAAAAGGAAAAATCCAGGTTATTTGCTTGTTCTGTGCGTTCTTTCCATCGTCCTTTGTTTTCACCTTGTTGAGCTACGTCTCGACACGTCTTAGCCTGCAGCTGTGATTTGTACTTTGGATCTGGATTGAACAATTGCTAATCTGCTTTCGTTAATTGCTAATCCTTGCTGTCAAATTGTGTGCCTACCCATAGCTCCACATATTCTTCTGTCAGCACAGGTTCATCTTGCAACTGTTACCCACGCTTAACAACAGATTGCTTCGCCCTGTTTGGTTTCGTTAAAATTACCAAAAAAATTTAGGAAAATAAAGAAAAAAAATTGTCAAAGTTTTTGCACGCTTTTCAGAGAACGTGCTGTATTTCTGTAGACCACATCCCACCTCAGTTGTAGGTGCCAATTTTTGTGGTTGCATCTTTTGTAATCCTTGTTCAGAGAAAAATATAAAAAATAGTGAAAAAATAAAAAAATTGATTCCTACTAGTGCCTTTTGAAAAAATCAGGGAAAAATTCAGGAAAAAGGAAAAATCCAGGTTATTTGCTTGTTCTGTGCGTTCTTTCCATCGTCCTTTGTTTTCACCTTGTTGCGCTACGTCTCACACGTCTTAGCCAGCAGCTGTGATTTGTACTTTGGATCTGGATTGAACAATCTCTAATCTGCTTTCGTTAATTGCTAATCCTTGCTGTCATATTGTGTGCCTACCCATAGCTCCACATATTCTTCTGTCAGCACATGTTCATCTTGCAACTGTTACCCACGCTTAACAAAAGATTGCTTCGCCCTGTTTGGTTTCGTTAAAATTGCCAAAAAAAATTCAGGAAAATAAAGAAAAAAAATTGTCAAAGTTTTTGCATACTTTTCAGAGAACGTGCTGTATTTCTGTAGAACACATCCCACCTCAGTTGTAGGTGCCAATTTTTATGGTTGCATCTTTTGTGATCCTTGTTCAGAGAAAAATATAAAAAAATAGTGAAAAAAATAAAAAAAATTGATTCCTACTAGTGCCTTTTGGAAAAATCAGGGAAAATTCAGGAAAAAGGAAAAATCTATGTTATTTGCTTGTTCTGTGCGTTCTTTCCATCGTCCTTTGTTTTCACCTTGTTGTGCTACGTCTCGACACGTCTTAGCCAGCAGCTGTGATTTGTACTTTGGATCTGGATTGAACAATCTCTAATCTGCTTTCGTTAATTGCTAATCCTTGCTGTCAAATTGTGTGCCTACCCATAGCTCCACATATTCTTCTGTCAGCACAGGTTCATCTTGCAACTGTTACCCACGCTTAACAACAGATTGCTTCGCCCTGTTTGGTTTCGTTAAAATTACCAAAAAAATTCAGGAAAATAAAGAAAAAAAATTGTCAAAGTTTTTGCACGCTTTTCAGAGACCGTGCTGTATTTCTGTAGACCACAACCCACCTTAGTTGTAGGTGCCAATTTTTGTGGTTGCATCTTTTGTGATCCTTGTTCAGAGAAAAATATAAAAAAATAGTGAAAAAATAAAAAAAATTGATTCCTACTAGTGCCTTTTGGAAAAATCAGGGAAAAATTCAGGAAAAAGAAAAAATCCAGGTTATTTGCTTGTTCTGTGCGTTCTTTCCATCGTCCTTTGTTTTCACCTTGTTGCGCTACGTCTCGACACATCTTAGCCTGCAGCTGTGATTTGTACTTTGGATCTGGATTGAACAATTGCTAATCTGCTTTCGTTAATTGCTAATCCTTGCTGTCAAATTGTGTGCCTACCCATAGCTCCACATATTCTTCAGTCAGCACAGGTTCATCTTGCAACTGTTACCCACGCTTAACAACAGATTGCTTCGCCCTGTTTGGTTTCATTAAAATTACCAAAAAAATTTAGGAAAATAAAGAAAAAAAATTGTCAAAGTTTTTGCACGCTTTTCAGAGAACGTGCTGTATTTCTGTAGACCACATCCCACCTCAGTTGTAGGTGCCAATTTTTGTGGTTGCATCTTTTGTAATCCTTGTTCAGAGAAAAATATAAAAAATAGTGAAAAATAAAAAAATTGATTCCTACTAGTGCCTTTTGAAAAAATCAGGGAAAAATTCAGGAAAAAGGAAAAATCCAGGTTATTTGCTTGTTCTGTGCGTTCTTTCCATCGTCCTTTGTTTTCACCTTGTTGCGCTACGTCTCAACACGTCTTAGCCAGCAGCTGTGATTTGTACTTTGGATCTGGATTGAACAATCTCTAATCTGCTTTCGTTAATTGCTAATCCTTGCTGTCATATTGTGTGCCTACCCGTAGCTCCACATATTCTTCTGTCAGCACATGTTCATCTTGCAACTGTTACCCACGCTTAACAAAAGATTGCTTCGCCCTGTTTGGTTTCGTTAAAATTGCCAAAAAAAATTCAGGAAAATAAAGA
>JAKOGQ010000468.1:0-20739 GCA_022457205.1 Saccharum spontaneum
ACAGAAAAATAGCACATTCTCTGAAAAGCATGCAAAAGCTTTGATAATTTTTTTTTCTTTATTTTCCTGATTTTTTTGGCAATTTTGATGAAACCAAACAGGACGAAGCAATCTGTTGTTAAGCGTGGGTAACAGTTGCAAGATGAACCTATGCTGACAGAAGAATATGTGGAGCTATGGGTAGGCACACAATATGACAGCAAGGATTAGCAATTATCGAAAGCAGATTAGCGATTGTTCAATTCAGATCCAAAGTACAAATCACAGCTGCTGGCTAAGACGTGTCGAGACGTAGCGCAACAAGGTGAAAACAAAGGATGATGGAAAGAACGCAGAGAACAAACAAATAACCGAATTTTTTCTTTTTCCTGAATTTTTCCCTGATTTTCCCAAAAGGCACTAGTAGGAATCAAACTTTTTTATTTTTTCACTATTTTTTTATATTTTTCTCTGAACAAGGATCACAAAAGATGCAACCACAAAAATTGGCACCTACAACTGAGGTGGGATGTGGTCTACAGAAAATAGCACGTTCTCTGAAAAGCGTGCAAAAGCTTTGATAATTTTTTTCTTTATTTTATTGATTTTTTTTGGTAATTTTGACGAAACCAAACAGGGCGAAGCAATCTGTTGTTAAGCGTTGGTAAAAGTTGCAAGATGAACCTGTGCTGACAGAAGAATATGTGGAGCTATGGGTAGGCACACAATATGACAGCAAGGATTAGCAATTATCGAAAGCAGATTAGCGATTGTTCAATTCAGATCCAAAGTACAAATCACGGCTGCTGGCTAAGACGTGTCGAGACGTAGCGCAACAAGGTGAAAACAAAGGATGATGGAAAGAACGCACAGAACAAACAAATAACCGAATTTTTTCTTTTTCCTGAATTTTTCCCTGATTTTCCCAAAAGGCACTAGTAGGAATCAAACTTTTTTATTTTTTCACTATTTTTTTATATTTTTCTCTGAACAAGGATCACAAAAGATGCAACCACAAAAATTGGCACCTACAACTGAGGTGGGATGTGGTCTACAGAAAAATAGCACGTTCTCTGAAAAGCGTGCAAAAGCTTTGATAATTTTTTTTTCTTTATTTTCCTATTTTTTTTGGCAATTTTGATGAAACCAAACAGGGCGAAGCAATCTGTTGTTAAGCGTGGGTAACAGTTGCAAGATGAACCTGTGCTGACAGAAGAATATGTGGAGCTATGGGTAGGCACACAATATGACAGCAAGGATTAGCAATTATCGAAAGCAGATTAGCGATTGTTCAATTCAGATCCAAAGTACAAATCACGGCTGCCGGCTAAGACGTGTCGAGACGTAGCGCAACAAGGTGAAAACAAAGGATTTTTGAAAGAACGCACAGAACAAGCAAATAACCGAATTTTTCCTTTTTCCTGAATTTTTCCCTGATTTTCCCAAAAGGCACCGGTAGGAATCAAACTTTTTTATTTTTTCACTATTTTTTTTTATATTTTTCTCCGAACAAGGATCACAAAAGATGCAACCACAAAAATTGGCACCTACAACTAAGGTGGGATGTGGTCTACAGAAAAATAGCACGTTCTCTGAAAAGCGTGCAAAAGCTTTGATAATTTTTTCTTTATTTTCCTATTTTTTTGGCAATTTTGACGAAACCAAACAGGGCGAAGCAATCTGTTGTTAAGCGTTGGTAATAGTTGCAAGATGAACCTGTGCTGACAGAAGAATATGTGGAGCTATGGGTAGGCACACAATATGACAGCAAGGATTAGCAATTATCGAAAGCAGATTAGCGATTGTTCAATTCAGATCCAAAGTACAAATCACAGCTGCTGGCTAATACGTGTCGAGACGTAGCGCAACAAGGTGAAAACAAAGGATGATGGAAAGAACGCACAGAACAAGCAAATAACCGAATTATTCCTTTTTCCTGAATTTTTCCCTGATTTTCCCAAAAGGCACTAGTTGGAATCAAACTTTTTTATTTTTTCACTATTTTTTTATATTTTTCTCTGAACAAGGATCACAAAAGATGCAACCACAAAAATTGGCACCTACAACTGAGGTGGGATGTGGTCTACAGAAAAATAGCACGTTCTCTGAAAAGCGTGCAAAAGCTTTGATAATTTTTTTTTCTTTATTTTCCTATTTTTTTTTTGGCAATTTTGACGAAACCAAACAGGGCGAAGCAATCTGTTGTTAAGCGTGGGTAACAGTTGCAAGATGAACCTGTGCTGACAGAAGAATATGTGGAGCTATGGGTAGGCACACAATATGACAGCAAGGATTAGCAATTATCGAAAGCAGATTAGCGATTGTTCAATTCAGATCCAAAGTACAAATCACGGCTGCCGGCTAAGACGTGTCGAGCCGTAGCGCAACAAGGTGAAAACAAAGGATTTTTGAAAGAACGCACAGAACAAGCAAATAACCGAATTTTTCCTTTTTCCTGAATTTTTCCCTGATTTTCCCAAAAGGCACCGGTAGGAATCAAACTTTTTATTTTTTCACTATTTTTTTTTATATTTTTCTCCGAACAAGGATCACAAAAGATGCAACCACAAAAATTGGCACCTACAACTGAGGTGGGATGTGGTCTACAGAAAAATAGCACGTTCTCTGAAAAGCGTGCAAAAGCTTTGATAATTTTTTTCTTTATTTTCCTATTTTTTTGGCAATTTTGATGAAACCAAACAGGGCGAAGCAATCTGTTGTTAAGCGTTGGTAATAGTTGCAAGATGAACCTGTGCTGACAGAAGAATATGTGGAGCTATGGGTAGGCACACAATATGACAGCAAGGATTAGCAATTATCGAAAGCAGATTAGCGATTGTTCAATTCAGATCCAAAGTACAAATCACAGCTGCTGGCTAATACGTGTCGAGACGTAGCGCAACAAGGTGAAAACAAAGGATGATGGAAAGAACGCACAGAACAAGCAAATAACCGAATTATTCCTTTTTCCTGAATTTTTCCCTGATTTTCCCAAAAGGCACTAGTTGGAATCAAACTTTTTTATTTTTTTCACTATTTTTTTTATATTTTTCTCTGAACAAGGATCACAAAAGATGCAACCACGAAAATTGGCACCTACAACTGAGGTGGGATGTGGTCTACAGAAAAATAGCACGTTCTCTGAAAAGCGTGCAAAAGCTTTGATAATTTTTTTTTCTTTATTTTCCTATTTTTTTTTGGCAATTTTGACGAAACCAAACAGGGCGAAGCAATCTGTTGTAAGCGTGGGTAACAGTTGCAAGATGAACCTGTGCTGACAGAAGAATATGTGGAGCTATGGGTAGGCACACAATATGACAGCAAGGATTAGCAATTATCGAAAGCAGATTAGCGATTGTTCAATTCAGATCCAAAGTACAAATCACAGCTGCTGGCTAAGACGTGTCGAGACGTAGCGCAACAAGGTGAAAACAAAGGATGATGGAAAGAACGCACAGAACAAACAAATAACCGAATTTTTTCTTTTTCCTGAATTTTTCCCTGATTTTCCCAAAAGGCACTAGTAGGAATCAAACTTTTTATTTTTTCACTATTTTTTTATATTTTTCTCTGAACAAGGATCACAAAAGATGCAACCACAAAAATTGGCACCTACAACTGAGGTGGGATGTGGTCTACAGAAAAATAGCACGTTCTCTGAAAAGCGTGCAAAAGCTTTGATAATTTTTTTTCTTTATTTTCCTATTTTTTTGGCAATTTTGACGAAACCAAACAGGGCGAAGCAATCTGTTGTTAAGCGTTGGTAACAGTTGCAAGATGAACCTGTGCTGACAGAAGAATATGTGGAGCTATGGGTAGGCACACAATATGACAGCAAGGATTAGCAATTATCGAAAGCAGATTAGCGATTGTTCAATTCAGATCCAAAGTACAAATCACGGCTGCTGGCTAAGACGTGTCGAGACGTAGCGCAACAAGGTGAAAACAAAGGATGATGGAAAGAACGCACAAAACAAACAAATAACCGAATTTTTTCTTTTTCCTGAATTGTTCCCTGATTTTCCCAAAAGGCTAGGAATCAAACTTTTTTATTTTTTCACTATTTTTTTATATTTTTCTCTGAACAAGGATCACAAAAGATGCAACCACAAAAATTGGCACCTACAACTGAGGTGGGATGTGGTCTACAGAAAAATAGCACGTTCTCTGAAAAGCGTGCAAAAGCTTTGATAATTTTTTTCTTTATTTTCCTATTTTTTTGGCAATTTTGACGAAACCAAACAGGGCGAAGCAATCTGTTGTTAAGCGTTGGTAAAAGTTGCAAGATGAACCTGTGCTGACAGAAGAATATGTGGAGCTATGGGTAGGCACACAATATGACAGCAAGGATTAGCAATTATCGAAAGCAGATTAGCGATTGTTCAATTCAGATCCAAAGTACAAATCACAGCTGCTGGCTAATACGTGTCGAGACGTAGCGCAACAAGGTGAAAACAAAGGATGATGGAAAGAACGCACAGAACAAGCAAATAACCGAATTATTCCTTTTTCCTGAATTTTTCCCTGATTTTCCCAAAAGGCACTAGTTGGAATCAAACTTTTTTATTTTTTCACTATTTTTTTATATTTTTCTCTGAACAAGGATCACAAAAGATGCAACCACAAAAATTGGCACCTACAACTGAGGTGGGATGTGGTCTACAGAAAAATAGCACGTTCTCTGAAAAGCATGCAAAAGCCTTGATAATTTTTTTTCTTTATTTTCCTGATTTTTTTGGCAATTTTGATGAAACCAAACAGGGCGAAGCAATCTGTTGTTAAGCGTGGGTAACAGTTGCAAGATGAACCTGTGCTGATAGAAGAATATGTGGAGCTATGGGTAGGCACACAATATGACAGCAAGGATTAGCAATTATCGAAAGCAGATTAGCGATTGTTCAATTCAGATCCAAAGTACAAATCACAGTTGCTGGCTAAGACGTGTCGAGACGTAGCGCAACAAGGTGAAAACAAAGGATGATGGAAAGAACGCACAGAACAAACAAATAACCGAATTTTTTCTTTTTCCTGAATTTTTCCCTGATTTTCCCAAAAGGCACCAGTAGGAATCAAACTTTTTTATTTTTTCACTATTTTTTTATATTTTTCTCTGAACAAGGATCACAAAAGATGCAACCACAAAAATTGGCACCTACAACTGAGGTGGGATGTGGTCTACAGAAAAATTGCACGTTCTCTGAAAAGCGTGCAAAAGCTTTGATAATTTTTTTTCTTTATTTTCCTATTTTTTTGGCAATTTTGACGAAACCAAACAGGGCGAAGCAATCTGTTGTTAAGCGTTGGTAACAGTTGCAAGATGAACCTGTGCTGACAGAAGAATATGTGGAGCTATGGGTAGGCACACAATATGACAGCAAGGATTAGCAATTATCGAAAGCAGATTAGCGATTGTTCAATTCAGATCCAAAGTACAAATCACGGCTGCTGGCTAAGACGTGTCGAGACGTAGCGCAACAAGGTGAAAACAAAGGATGATGGAAAGAACGCACAAAACAAACAAATAACCGAATTTTTTCTTTTTCCTGAATTGTTCCCTGATTTTCCCAAAAGGCTAGGAATCAAACTTTTTTATTTTTTCACTATTTTTTTTATATTTTTCTCTGAACAAGGATCACAAAAGATGCAACCACAAAAATTGGCACCTACAACTGAGGTGGGATGTGGTCTACAGAAAAATAGCACGTTCTCTGAAAAGCGTGCAAAAGCTTTGATAATTTTTTTCTTTATTTTCCTATTTTTTTGGCAATTTTGACGAAACCAAACAGGGCGAAGCAATCTGTTGTTAAGCGTTGGTAAAAGTTGCAAGATGAACCTGTGCTGACAGAAGAATATGTGGAGCTATGGGTAGGCACACAATATGACAGCAAGGATTAGCAATTATCGAAAGCAGATTAGCGATTGTTCAATTCAGATCCAAAGTACAAATCACGGCTGCTGGCTAAGACGTGTCGAGACGTAGCGCAACAAGGTGAAAACAAAGGATGATGGAAAGAACGCACAGAACAAACAAATAACCGAATTTTTTCTTTTTCCTGAATTTTTCCCTGATTTTCCCAAAAGGCACTAGTAGGAATCAAACTTTTTTATTTTTTCACTATTTTTTTATATTTTTCTCTGAACAAGGATCACAAAAGATGCAACCACAAAAATTGGCACCTACAACTGAGGTGGGATGTGGTCTACAGAAAAATAGCACGTTCTCTGAAAAGCGTGCAAAAGCTTTGATAATTTTTTTCCTTTATTTTCCTATTTTTTTTTGGCAATTTTGACGAAACCAAACAGGGCGAAGCAATCTGTTGTTAAGCGTGGGTAACAGTTGCAAGATGAACCTGTGCTGACAGAAGAATATGTGGAGCTATGGGTAGGCAAACAATATGACAGCAAGGATTAGCAATTATCGAAAGCAGATTAGCGATTGTTCAATTCAGATCCAAAGTACAAATCACGGCTGCCGGCTAAGACGTGTCGAGACGTAGCGCAACAAGGTGAAAACAAAGGATTTTTGAAAGAACGCACAGAACAAGCAAATAACCGAATTTTTCCTTTTTCCTGAATTTTTCCCTGATTTTCCCAAAAGGCACCGGTAGGAATCAAACTTTTTTATTTTTTCACTATTTTTTTTATATTTTTCTCCGAACAAGGATCACAAAAGATGCAACCACAAAATTGGCACCTACAACTGAGGTGGGATGTGGTCTACAGAAAAATAGCACGTTCTCTGAAAAGCGTGCAAAAGCTTTGATAATTTTTTTCTTTATTTTCCTATTTTTTTGGCAATTTTGACGAAACCAAACAGGGCGAAGCAATCTGTTGTTAAGCGTTGGTAATAGTTGCAAGATGAACCTGTGCTGACAGAAGAATATGTGGAGCTATGGGTAGGCACACAATATGACAGCAAGGATTAGCAATTATCGAAAGCAGATTAGCGATTGTTCAATTCAGATCCAAAGTACAAATCACAGCTGCTGGCTAATACGTGTCGAGACGTAGCGCAACAAGGTGAAAACAAAGGATGATGGAAAGAACGCACAGAACAAGCAAATAACCGAATTATTCCTTTTTCCTGAATTTTTCCCTGATTTTCCCAAAAGGCACTAGTTGGAATCAAACTTTTTTATTTTTTCACTATTTTTTTATATTTTTCTCTGAACAAGGATCACAAAAGATGCAACCACAAAAATTGGCACCTACAACTGAGGTGGGATGTGGTCTACAGAAAAATAGCACGTTCTCTGAAAAGCATGCAAAAGCCTTGATAATTTTTTTCTTTATTTTCCTGATTTTTTTGGCAATTTTGATGAAACCAAACAGGGCGAAGCAATCTGTTGTTAAGCGTGGGTAACAGTTGCAAGATGAACCTGTGCTGATAGAAGAATATGTGGAGCTATGGGTAGGCACACAATATGACAGCAAGGATTAGCAATTATCGAAAGCAGATTAGCGATTGTTCAATTCAGATCCAAAGTACAAATCACAGTTGCTGGCTAAGACGTGTCGAGACGTAGCGCAACAAGGTGAAAACAAAGGATGATGGAAAGAACGCACAGAACAAACAAATAACCGAATTTTTTCTTTTTCCTGAATTTTTCCCTGATTTTCCCAAAAGGCACCAGTAGGAATCAAACTTTTTTATTTTTTCACTATTTTTTTATATTTTTCTCTGAACAAGGATCACAAAAGATGCAACCACAAAAATTGGCACCTACAACTGAGGTGGGATGTGGTCTACAGAAAAATTGCACGTTCTCTGAAAAGCGTGCAAAAGCTTTGATAATTTTTTTTCTTTATTTTCCTATTTTTTTGGCAATTTTGACGAAACCAAACAGGGCGAAGCAATCTGTTGTTAAGCGTTGGTAACAGTTGCAAGATGAACCTGTGCTGACAGAAGAATATGTGGAGCTATGGGTAGGCACACAATATGACAGCAAGGATTAGCAATTATCGAAAGCAGATTAGCGATTGTTCAATTCAGATCCAAAGTACAAATCACGGCTGCTGGCTAAGACGTGTCGAGACGTAGCGCAACAAGGTGAAAACAAAGGATGATGGAAAGAACGCACAAAACAAACAAATAACCGAATTTTTTCTTTTTCCTGAATTGTTCCCTGATTTTCCCAAAAGGCTAGGAATCAAACTTTTTTATTTTTTCACTATTTTTTTATATTTTTCTCTGAACAAGGATCACAAAAGATGCAACCACAAAAATTGGCACCTACAACTGAGGTGGGATGTGGTCTACAGAAAAATAGCACGTTCTCTGAAAAGCGTGCAAAAGCTTTGATAATTTTTTTCTTTATTTTCCTATTTTTTTGGCAATTTTGACGAAACCAAACAGGGCGAAGCAATCTGTTGTTAAGCGTTGGTAAAAGTTGCAAGATGAACCTGTGCTGACAGAAGAATATGTGGAGCTATGGGTAGGCACACAATATGACAGCAAGGATTAGCAATTATCGAAAGCAGATTAGCGATTGTTCAATTCAGATCCAAAGTACAAATCACGGCTGCTGGCTAAGACGTGTCGAGACGTAGCGCAACAAGGTGAAAACAAAGGATGATGGAAAGAACGCACAGAACAAACAAATAACCGAATTTTTTCTTTTTCCTGAATTTTTCCCTGATTTTCCCAAAAGGCACTAGTAGGAATCAAACTTTTTTATTTTTTCACTATTTTTTTATATTTTTCTCTGAACAAGGATCACAAAAGATGCAACCACAAAAATTGGCACCTACAACTGAGGTGGGATGTGGTCTACAGAAAAATAGCACGTTCTCTGAAAAGCGTGCAAAAGCTTTGATAATTTTTTTCCTTTATTTTCCTATTTTTTTTTTGGCAATTTTGACGAAACCAAACAGGGCGAAGCAATCTGTTGTTAAGCGTGGGTAACAGTTGCAAGATGAACCTGTGCTGACAGAAGAATATGTGGAGCTATGGGTAGGCAAACAATATGACAGCAAGGATTAGCAATTATCGAAAGCAGATTAGCGATTGTTCAATTCAGATCCAAAGTACAAATCACGGCTGCCGGCTAAGACGTGTCGAGACGTAGCGCAACAAGGTGAAAACAAAGGATTTTTGAAAGAACGCACAGAACAAGCAAATAACCGAATTTTTCCTTTTTCCTGAATTTTTCCCTGATTTTCCCAAAAGGCACCGGTAGGAATCAAACTTTTTTATTTTTTCACTATTTTTTTTTATATTTTTCTGCCGAACAAGGATCACAAAAGATGCAACCACAAAAATTGGCACCTACAACTGAGGTGGGATGTGGTCTACAGAAAAATAGCACGTTCTCTGAAAAGCGTGCAAAAGCTTTGATAATTTTTTTCTTTATTTTCCTATTTTTTTGGCAATTTTGACGAAACCAAACAGGGCGAAGCAATCTGTTGTTAAGCGTTGGTAATAGTTGCAAGATGAACCTGTGCTGACAGAAGAATATGTGGAGCTATGGGTAGGCACACAATATGACAGCAAGGATTAGCAATTATCGAAAGCAGATTAGCGATTGTTCAATTCAGATCCAAAGTACAAATCACAGCTGCTGGCTAATACGTGTCGAGACGTAGCGCAACAAGGTGAAAACAAAGGATGATGGAAAGAACGCACAGAACAAGCAAATAACCGAATTATTCCTTTTTCCTGAATTTTTCCCTGATTTTCCCAAAAGGCACTAGTTGGAATCAAACTTTTTTATTTTTTCACTATTTTTTTTATATTTTTCTCTGAACAAGGATCACAAAAGATGCAACCACAAAAATTGGCACCTACAACTGAGGTGGGATGTGGTCTACAGAAAAATAGCACATTCTCTGAAAAGCATGCAAAAGCTTTGATAATTTTTTTTTCTTTATTTTCCTGATTTTTTTGGCAATTTTGATGAAACCAAACAGGACGAAGCAATCTGTTGTTAAGCGTGGGTAACAGTTGCAAGATGAACCTATGCTGACAGAAGAATATGTGGAGCTATGGGTAGGCACACAATATGACAGCAAGGATTAGCAATTATCGAAAGCAGATTAGCGATTGTTCAATTCAGATCCAAAGTACAAATCACAGCTGCTGGCTAAGACGTGTCGAGACGTAGCGCAACAAGGTGAAAACAAAGGATGATGGAAAGAACGCAGAGAACAAACAAATAACCGAATTTTTTCTTTTTCCTGAATTTTTCCCTGATTTTCCCAAAAGGCACTAGTAGGAATCAAACTTTTTTATTTTTTCACTATTTTTTTATATTTTTCTCTGAACAAGGATCACAAAAGATGCAACCACAAAAATTGGCACCTACAACTGAGGTGGGATGTGGTCTACAGAAAAATAGCACGTTCTCTGAAAAGCGTGCAAAAGCTTTGATAATTTTTTTTCTTTATTTTATGATTTTTTTTGGCAATTTTGACGAAACCAACAGGGCGAAGCAATCTGTTGTTAAGCGTGGGTAACAGTTACAAGATGAACCTTTGCTGACAGAAGAATATGTGGAGCTATGGGTAGGCACACAATATGACAGCAAGGATTAGCAATTATCGAAAGCAGATTAGCGATTGTTCAATTCAGATCCAAAGTACAAATCACGGCTGGTGGCTAAGACGTGTCGAGACGTAGCGCAACAAGGTGAAAACAAAGGATGATGGAAAGAACGCACAGAACAAACAAATAACCGAATTTTTTCTTTTTCCTGAATTTTTCCCTGATTTTCCCAAAAGGCACTAGTAGGAATCAAACTTTTTTATTTTTTCACTATTTTTTTTATATTTTTCTCTGAACAAGGATCACAAAAGATGCAACCACAAAAATTGGCACCTACAACTGAGGTGGGATGTGGTCTACAGAAAAATAGCACGTTCTCTGAAAAGCGTGCAAAAGCTTTGATAATTTTTTTTCTTTATTTTCCTATTTTTTTTGGCAATTTTGACGAAACCAAACAGGGCGAAGCAATCTGTTGTTAAGCGTTGGTAACAGTTGCAAGATGAACCTGTGCTGACAGAAGAATATGTGGAGCTACGGGTAGGCACACAATATGACAGCAAGGATTAGCAATTATCGAAAGCAGATTAGCGATTGTTCAATTCAGATCCAAAGTACAAATCACGGCTGCTGGCTAATACGTGTCGAGACGTAGCGCAACAAGGTGAAAACAAAGGATGATGGAAAGAACGCACAGAACAAACAAATAACCGAATTTTTTCTTTTTCCTGAATTTTTCCCTGATTTTCTCAAAAGGCACTAGTAGGAATCAAACTTTTTTATTTTTTCACTATTTTTTTTATATTTTTCTCTGAACAAGGATCACAAAAGATGCAACCACAAAAATTGGCACCTACAACTGAGGTGGGATGTGGTCTACAGAAAAATAGCACGTTCTCTGAAAAGCGTGCAAAAGCTTTGATAATTTTTTTTCTTTATTTTCCTGATTTTTTTGGCAATTTTGACGAAACCAAACAGGGCGAAGCAATCTGTTGTTAAGCGTGGGTAACAGTTGCAAGATGAACCTGTGCTGACAGAAGAATATGTGGAGCTATGGGTAGGCACACAATATGACAGCAAGGATTAGCAATTATCGAAAGCAGATTAGCGATTGTTCAATTCAGATCCAAAGTACAAATCACAGCTGCTGGCTAAGACGTGTCGAGACGTAGCGCAACAAGGTGAAAACAAAGGATGATGGAAAGAACGCCCAGAACAAACAAATAACCGAATTTTTTCTTTTTCCTGAATTTTTCCCTGATTTTCCCAAAAGGCACTAGTAGGAATCAAACTTTTTTATTTTTTCACTATTTTTTTATATTTTTCTCTGAACAAGGATCACAAAAGATGCAACCACAAAAATTGGCACCTACAACTGAGGTGGGATGTGGTCTACAGAAAAATAGCACGTTCTCTGAAAAGCGTGCAAAAGCTTTGATAATTTTTTTCTTTATTTTATTGATTTTTTTTGGTAATTTTGATGAAACCAAACAGGGCGAAGCAATCTGTTGTTAAGCGTGGGTAACAGTTACAAGATGAACCTGTGCTGACAGAAGAATATGTGGAGCTATGGGCAGGCACACAATATGACAACAAGGATTAGCAATTATCGAAAGCAGATTAGCGATTGTTCAATTCAGATCCAAAGTACAAATCACGGCTGCTGGCTAAGACGTGTCGAGACGTAGCGCAACAAGGTGAAAACAAAGGATGATGGAAAGAACGCACAGAACAAACAAATAACCGAATTTTTTCTTTTTCCTGAATTTTTCCCTGATTTTCCCAAAAGGCACTAGTAGGAATCAAACTTTTTTATTTTTTCACTATTTTTTTTATATTTTTCTCTGAACAAGGATCACAAAAGATGCAACCACAAAAATTGGCACCTACAACTGAGGTGGGATGTGGTCTACAGAAAAATAGCACATTCTCTGAAAAGCATGCAAAAGCTTTGATAATTTTTTTTTCTTTATTTTCCTGATTTTTTTGGCAATTTTGATGAAACCAAACAGGACGAAGCAATCTGTTGTTAAGCGTGGGTAACAGTTGCAAGATGAACCTATGCTGACAGAAGAATATGTGGAGCTATGGGTAGGCACACAATATGACAGCAAGGATTAGCAATTATCGAAAGCAGATTAGCGATTGTTCAATTCAGATCCAAAGTACAAATCACAGCTGCTGGCTAAGACGTGTCGAGACGTAGCGCAACAAGGTGAAAACAAAGGATGATGGAAAGAACGCAGAGAACAAACAAATAACCGAATTTTTTCTTTTTCCTGAATTTTTCCCTGATTTTCCCAAAAGGCACTAGTAGGAATCAAACTTTTTTATTTTTTCACTATTTTTTTATATTTTTCTCTGAACAAGGATCACAAAAGATGCAACCACAAAAATTGGCACCTACAACTGAGGTGGGATGTGGTCTACAGAAAAATAGCACGTTCTCTGAAAAGCGTGCAAAAGCTTTGATAATTTTTTTCTTTATTTTATTGATTTTTTTTGGTAATTTTGACGAAACCAAACAGGGCGAAGCAATCTGTTGTTAAGCGTTGGTAAAAGTTGCAAGATGAACCTGTGCTGACAGAAGAATATGTGGAGCTATGGGTAGGCACACAATATGACAGCAAGGATTAGCAATTATCGAAAGCAGATTAGCGATTGTTCAATTCAGATCCAAAGTACAAATCACGGCTGCTGGCTAAGACGTGTCGAGACGTAGCGCAACAAGGTGAAAACAAAGGATGATGGAAAGAACGCACAGAACAAACAAATAACCGAATTTTTTCTTTTTCCTGAATTTTTCCCTGATTTTCCCAAAAGGCACTAGTAGGAATCAAACTTTTTTATTTTTTCACTATTTTTTTATATTTTTCTCTGAACAAGGATCACAAAAGATGCAACCACAAAAATTGGCACCTACAACTGAGGTGGGATGTGGTCTACAGAAAAATAGCACGTTCTCTGAAAAGCGTGCAAAAGCTTTGATAATTTTTTTTTCTTTATTTTCCTATTTTTTTTGGCAATTTTGATGAAACCAAACAGGGCGAAGCAATCTGTTGTTAAGCGTGGGTAACAGTTGCAAGATGAACCTGTGCTGACAGAAGAATATGTGGAGCTATGGGTAGGCACACAATATGACAGCAAGGATTAGCAATTATCGAAAGCAGATTAGCGATTGTTCAATTCAGATCCAAAGTACAAATCACGGCTGCCGGCTAAGACGTGTCGAGACGTAGCGCAACAAGGTGAAAACAAAGGATTTTTGAAAGAACGCACAGAACAAGCAAATAACCGAATTTTTCCTTTTTCCTGAATTTTTCCCTGATTTTCCCAAAAGGCACCGGTAGGAATCAAACTTTTTTATTTTTTCACTATTTTTTTTTATATTTTTCTCCGAACAAGGATCACAAAAGATGCAACCACAAAAATTGGCACCTACAACTAAGGTGGGATGTGGTCTACAGAAAAATAGCACGTTCTCTGAAAAGCGTGCAAAAGCTTTGATAATTTTTTCTTTATTTTCCTATTTTTTTGGCAATTTTGACGAAACCAAACAGGGCGAAGCAATCTGTTGTTAAGCGTTGGTAATAGTTGCAAGATGAACCTGTGCTGACAGAAGAATATGTGGAGCTATGGGTAGGCACACAATATGACAGCAAGGATTAGCAATTATCGAAAGCAGATTAGCGATTGTTCAATTCAGATCCAAAGTACAAATCACAGCTGCTGGCTAATACGTGTCGAGACGTAGCGCAACAAGGTGAAAACAAAGGATGATGGAAAGAACGCACAGAACAAGCAAATAACCGAATTATTCCTTTTTCCTGAATTTTTCCCTGATTTTCCCAAAAGGCACTAGTTGGAATCAAACTTTTTTATTTTTTCACTATTTTTTTATATTTTTCTCTGAACAAGGATCACAAAAGATGCAACCACAAAAATTGGCACCTACAACTGAGGTGGGATGTGGTCTACAGAAAAATAGCACGTTCTCTGAAAAGCGTGCAAAAGCTTTGATAATTTTTTTTTCTTTATTTTCCTATTTTTTTTTTGGCAATTTTGACGAAACCAAACAGGGCGAAGCAATCTGTTGTTAAGCGTGGGTAACAGTTGCAAGATGAACCTGTGCTGACAGAAGAATATGTGGAGCTATGGGTAGGCACACAATATGACAGCAAGGATTAGCAATTATCGAAAGCAGATTAGCGATTGTTCAATTCAGATCCAAAGTACAAATCACGGCTGCCGGCTAAGACGTGTCGAGCCGTAGCGCAACAAGGTGAAAACAAAGGATTTTTGAAAGAACGCACAGAACAAGCAAATAACCGAATTTTTCCTTTTTCCTGAATTTTTCCCTGATTTTCCCAAAAGGCACCGGTAGGAATCAAACTTTTTTATTTTTTCACTATTTTTTTTTATATTTTTCTCCGAACAAGGATCACAAAAGATGCAACCACAAAAATTGGCACCTACAACTGAGGTGGGATGTGGTCTACAGAAAAATAGCACGTTCTCTGAAAAGCGTGCAAAAGCTTTGATAATTTTTTTCTTTATTTTCCTATTTTTTTGGCAATTTTGATGAAACCAAACAGGGCGAAGCAATCTGTTGTTAAGCGTTGGTAATAGTTGCAAGATGAACCTGTGCTGACAGAAGAATATGTGGAGCTATGGGTAGGCACACAATATGACAGCAAGGATTAGCAATTATCGAAAGCAGATTAGCGATTGTTCAATTCAGATCCAAAGTACAAATCACAGCTGCTGGCTAATACGTGTCGAGACGTAGCGCAACAAGGTGAAAACAAAGGATGATGGAAAGAACGCACAGAACAAGCAAATAACCGAATTATTCCTTTTTCCTGAATTTTTCCCTGATTTTCCCAAAAGGCACTAGTTGGAATCAAACTTTTTTATTTTTTCACTATTTTTTTTATATTTTTCTCTGAACAAGGATCACAAAAGATGCAACCACGAAAATTGGCACCTACAACTGAGGTGGGATGTGGTCTACAGAAAAATAGCACGTTCTCTGAAAAGCGTGCAAAAGCTTTGATAATTTTTTTTTCTTTATTTTCCTATTTTTTTTTGGCAATTTTGACGAAACCAAACAGGGCGAAGCAATCTGTTGTTAAGCGTGGGTAACAGTTGCAAGATGAACCTGTGCTGACAGAAGAATATGTGGAGCTATGGGTAGGCACACAATATGACAGCAAGGATTAGCAATTATCGAAAGCAGATTAGCGATTGTTCAATTCAGATCCAAAGTACAAATCACAGCTGCTGGCTAAGACGTGTCGAGACGTAGCGCAACAAGGTGAAAACAAAGGATGATGGAAAGAACGCAGAGAACAAACAAATAACCGAATTTTTTCTTTTTCCTGAATTTTTCCCTGATTTTCCCAAAAGGCACTAGTAGGAATCAAACTTTTTTATTTTTTCACTATTTTTTTATATTTTTCTCTGAACAAGGATCACAAAAGATGCAACCACAAAAATTGGCACCTACAACTGAGGTGGGATGTGGTCTACAGAAAAATAGCACGTTCTCTGAAAAGCGTGCAAAAGCTTTGATAATTTTTTTTCTTTATTTTCCTATTTTTTTGGCAATTTTGACGAAACCAAACAGGGCGAAGCAATCTGTTGTTAAGCGTTGGTAACAGTTGCAAGATGAACCTGTGCTGACAGAAGAATATGTGGAGCTATGGGTAGGCACACAATATGACAGCAAGGATTAGCAATTATCGAAAGCAGATTAGCGATTGTTCAATTCAGATCCAAAGTACAAATCACGGCTGCTGGCTAAGACGTGTCGAGACGTAGCGCAACAAGGTGAAAACAAAGGATGATGGAAAGAACGCACAAAACAAACAAATAACCGAATTTTTTCTTTTTCCTGAATTGTTCCCTGATTTTCCCAAAAGGCTAGGAATCAAACTTTTTTATTTTTTCACTATTTTTTTATATTTTTCTCTGAACAAGGATCACAAAAGATGCAACCACAAAAATTGGCACCTACAACTGAGGTGGGATGTGGTCTACAGAAAAATAGCACGTTCTCTGAAAAGCGTGCAAAAGCTTTGATAATTTTTTTCTTTATTTTCCTATTTTTTTGGCAATTTTGACGAAACCAAACAGGGCGAAGCAATCTGTTGTTAAGCGTTGGTAAAAGTTGCAAGATGAACCTGTGCTGACAGAAGAATATGTGGAGCTATGGGTAGGCACACAATATGACAGCAAGGATTAGCAATTATCGAAAGCAGATTAGCGATTGTTCAATTCAGATCCAAAGTACAAATCACAGCTGCTGGCTAATACGTGTCGAGACGTAGCGCAACAAGGTGAAAACAAAGGATGATGGAAAGAACGCACAGAACAAGCAAATAACCGAATTATTCCTTTTTCCTGAATTTTTCCCTGATTTTCCCAAAAGGCACTAGTTGGAATCAAACTTTTTTATTTTTTCACTATTTTTTTATATTTTTCTCTGAACAAGGATCACAAAAGATGCAACCACAAAAATTGGCACCTACAACTGAGGTGGGATGTGGTCTACAGAAAAATAGCACGTTCTCTGAAAAGCATGCAAAAGCCTTGATAATTTTTTTTCTTTATTTTCCTGATTTTTTTGGCAATTTTGATGAAACCAAACAGGGCGAAGCAATCTGTTGTTAAGCGTGGGTAACAGTTGCAAGATGAACCTGTGCTGATAGAAGAATATGTGGAGCTATGGGTAGGCACACAATATGACAGCAAGGATTAGCAATTATCGAAAGCAGATTAGCGATTGTTCAATTCAGATCCAAAGTACAAATCACAGTTGCTGGCTAAGACGTGTCGAGACGTAGCGCAACAAGGTGAAAACAAAGGATGATGGAAAGAACGCACAGAACAAACAAATAACCGAATTTTTTCTTTTTCCTGAATTTTTCCCTGATTTTCCCAAAAGGCACCAGTAGGAATCAAACTTTTTTATTTTTTCACTATTTTTTTATATTTTTCTCTGAACAAGGATCACAAAAGATGCAACCACAAAAATTGGCACCTACAACTGAGGTGGGATGTGGTCTACAGAAAAATTGCACGTTCTCTGAAAAGCGTGCAAAAGCTTTGATAATTTTTTTTCTTTATTTTCCTATTTTTTTGGCAATTTTGACGAAACCAAACAGGGCGAAGCAATCTGTTGTTAAGCGTTGGTAACAGTTGCAAGATGAACCTGTGCTGACAGAAGAATATGTGGAGCTATGGGTAGGCACACAATATGACAGCAAGGATTAGCAATTATCGAAAGCAGATTAGCGATTGTTCAATTCAGATCCAAAGTACAAATCACGGCTGCTGGCTAAGACGTGTCGAGACGTAGCGCAACAAGGTGAAAACAAAGGATGATGGAAAGAACGCACAAAACAAACAAATAACCGAATTTTTTCTTTTTCCTGAATTGTTCCCTGATTTTCCCAAAAGGCTAGGAATCAAACTTTTTTATTTTTTCACTATTTTTTTTATATTTTTCTCTGAACAAGGATCACAAAAGATGCAACCACAAAAATTGGCACCTACAACTGAGGTGGGATGTGGTCTACAGAAAAATAGCACGTTCTCTGAAAAGCGTGCAAAAGCTTTGATAATTTTTTTCTTTATTTTCCTATTTTTTTGGCAATTTTGACGAAACCAAACAGGGCGAAGCAATCTGTTGTTAAGCGTTGGTAAAAGTTGCAAGATGAACCTGTGCTGACAGAAGAATATGTGGAGCTATGGGTAGGCACACAATATGACAGCAAGGATTAGCAATTATCGAAAGCAGATTAGCGATTGTTCAATTCAGATCCAAAGTACAAATCACGGCTGCTGGCTAAGACGTGTCGAGACGTAGCGCAACAAGGTGAAAACAAAGGATGATGGAAAGAACGCACAGAACAAACAAATAACCGAATTTTTTCTTTTTCCTGAATTTTTCCCTGATTTTCCCAAAAGGCACTAGTAGGAATCAAACTTTTTTATTTTTTCACTATTTTTTTATATTTTTCTCTGAACAAGGATCACAAAAGATGCAACCACAAAAATTGGCACTACAACTGAGGTGGGATGTGGTCTACAGAAAAATAGCACGTTCTCTGAAAAGCGTGCAAAAGCTTTGATAATTTTTTTCCTTTATTTTCCTATTTTTTTTTTGGCAATTTTGACGAAACCAAACAGGGCGAAGCAATCTGTTGTTAAGCGTGGGTAACAGTTGCAAGATGAACCTGTGCTGACAGAAGAATATGTGGAGCTATGGGTAGGCAAACAATATGACAGCAAGGATTAGCAATTATCGAAAGCAGATTAGCGATTGTTCAATTCAGATCCAAAGTACAAATCACGGCTGCCGGCTAAGGACGTGTCGAGACGTAGCGCAACAAGGTGAAAACAAAGGATTTTTGAAAGAACGCACAGAACAAGCAAATAACCGAATTTTTCCTTTTTCCTGAATTTTTCCCTGATTTTCCCAAAAGGCACCGGTAGGAAATCAAACTTTTTTATTTTTTCACTATTTTTTTTTATATTTTTCTCCGAACAAGGATCACAAAAGATGCAACCACAAAAATTGGCACCTACAACTGAGGTGGGATGTGGTCTACAGAAAAATAGCACGTTCTCTGAAAAGCGTGCAAAAGCTTTGATAATTTTTTTCTTTATTTTCCTATTTTTTTGGCAATTTTGACGAAACCAAACAGGGCCGAAGCAAATCTGTTGTTAAGCGTTGGTAATAGTTGCAAGATGAACCTGTGCTGACAGAAGAATATGTGGAGCTATGGGTAGGCACACAATATGACAGCAAGGATTAGCAATTATCGAAAGCAGATTAGCGATTGTTCAATTCAGATCCAAAGTACAAATCACAGCTGCTGGCTAATACGTGTCGAGACGTAGCGCAACAAGGTGAAAACAAAGGATGATGGAAAGAACGCACAGAACAAGCAAATAACCGAATTATCCTTTTTCCTGAATTTTTCCCTGATTTTCCCAAAAGGCACTAGTTGGAATCAAACTTTTTTATTTTTTCACTATTTTTTTATATTTTTCTCTGAACAAGGATCACAAAAGATGCAACCACAAAAATTGGCACCTACAACTGAGGTGGGATGTGGTCTACAGAAAAATAGCACGTTCTCTGAAAAGCATGCAAAAGCCTTGATAATTTTTTTTCTTTATTTTCCTGATTTTTTTGGCAATTTTGATGAAACCAAACAGGGCGAAGCAATCTGTTGTTAAGCGTGGGTAACAGTTGCAAGATGAACCTGTGCTGATAGAAGAATATGTGAGCTATGGGTAGGCACACAATATGACAGCAAGGATTAGCAATTATCGAAAGCAGATTAGCGATTGTTCAATTCAGATCCAAAGTACAAATCACAGTTGCTGGCTAAGACGTGTCGAGACGTAGCGCAACAAGGTGAAAACAAAGGATGATGGAAAGAACGCACAGAACAAACAAATAACCGAATTTTTTCTTTTTCCTGAATTTTTCCCTGATTTTCCCAAAAGGCACCAGTAGGAATCAAACTTTTTTATTTTTTCACTATTTTTTTATATTTTTCTCTGAACAAGGATCACAAAAGATGCAACCACAAAAATTGGCACCTACAACTGAGGTGGGATGTGGTCTACAGAAAAATTGCACGTTCTCTGAAAAGCGTGCAAAAGCTTTGATAATTTTTTTTCTTTATTTTCCTATTTTTTTGGCAATTTTGACGAAACCAAACAGGGCGAAGCAATCTGTTGTTAAGCGTTGGTAACAGTTGCAAGATGAACCTGTGCTGACAGAAGAATATGTGGAGCTATGGGTAGGCACACAATATGACAGCAAGGATTAGCAATTATCGAAAGCAGATTAGCGATTGTTCAATTCAGATCCAAGTACAAATCACGGCTGCTGGCTAAGACGTGTCGAGACGTAGCGCAACAAGGTGAAAACAAAGGATGATGGAAAGAACGCACAAAACAAACAAATAACCGAATTTTTTCTTTTTCCTGAATTGTTCCCTGATTTTCCCAAAAGGCTAGGAATCAAACTTTTTTATTTTTTCACTATTTTTTTTATATTTTTCTCTGAACAAGGATCACAAAGATGCAACCACAAAAATTGGCACCTACAACTGAGGGTGGGATGTGGTCTACAGAAAAAATAGCACGTTCTCTGAAAAGCGTGCAAAAGCTTTGATAATTTTTTTCTTTATTTTCCTATTTTTTTGGCAATTTTGACGAAACCAAACAGGGCGAAGCAATCTGTTGTTAAGCGT
>JAKOGQ010000469.1:0-71672 GCA_022457205.1 Saccharum spontaneum
GCGGGGGGGGGGGGGGGGAGGGCGGGGGGCGGGGCGCTTTTCAGAGAACGTACTGTAATTCTGTAGACCACATCCCACCTCAGTGGTAGGTGCCAATTTTTGTGGTTGCATCTTTTTCAATCCTTGTTCAGAGAAAATAATGAAAAAAATAGGGAAAAAATAAAAAAGTTTGATTCCCACCGGTGCCTTTTGAAAAAATAATGGAAAAATTGAGGAAAAAGTAAAAATACGTGTTATTTGCTTGTTCTGTGCGTTCTTTCCATTGTCATTTGTTTTCACCTTGTTGCGCTATGTCTCGACACGTCTTAGCCAGCAGCTGTGATTTGTACTTTGGATCTGGATTGAACAGTCGCTAATCGGTGCTCGTTAATTGCTAATCCTTGCTGTCATATTGTGTGCCTCCCTATAGCTCCACATATTCTTCTATCAGCACAGGTTCATCTTGCAACTATTATCCACGCTCAACAACAGATTGGTTCGCCCTGTTTGGTTTCATTAAAATTGCCAAAAAAATTCAGGAAAATAAAGAAAAAAATTGTCAAAGTTTTTGCATGTTTTTCAGAGAACGTGCTGTAATTCTGTAGACCACATCCCACCTCAGTTGTAGGTGCCAATTTTTGTGGTTGCATCTTTTTTTATTCTTGTTCAGAGAAAATAATAAAAAAATAGTGAAAGAATAAAAAAGTTTGATTCCCACCAGTGCCTTTTGGAAAAATCAGGGAAAAATTCAGGAAAAAAGGAAAAATCCGTGTTATTTGCTTGTTCTGTGCGTTCTTTCCATCGTCCTTTGTTTTCACCGTGTTGCGCTACGTCTCGACACGTCTTAGCCAGCAGCTGTGATCTGTACTTTGGATCCGGATTGAACAATCGCTAATCTGCGCTCGTTAATTGCTAATCCTTGGAGTCATATTGTGTGCCTTTCTATAGCTCCACATATTCTTCTATCATCACAGGTTCATCTTGCAACTGTTATACACGCCCAACAACAGATTGGTTCGCCCTATTTGGTTTCATCGAAATTGCCAAAAAAAATTTAGGAAAATAAAGAAAAAAAATTTCATAGTTTTTGCACGTTTTTCAGAGAACATGCTGTATTTCTGTAGACCACATCCCACCTCAGCTGTAGGTGCCAATTTTTGTGGTTGCATCTTTTTTTATCCTTGTTCAGAGAAAATAATAAAAAAATATTGAAAAAATAAAAAAGTTTGATTGCCACCTGTGCCTTTTGGAAAAATCAGGGAAAAATTCAGGAAAAAAGGAAAAATCCGTGTTATTTGCTTGTTCTGTGCGTTCTTTCCATCGTCCTTTGTTTTTACCTTGTTGCGCTACGTCTCGACACGTCTTACCCAGCAGCTGTGATTTGTACTTTGGATCCGGATTGAACAATCGCTAATCTGCACTCGTTAATTGCTAATCCTTGCCGTCATATTGTGTGCCTACACATAGCTTCACGTATTCTTTTATCAGCACAGGTTCATCTTGCAACTGTTACCCACGCTCAACAACAGATTGGTTCGCCCTATTTGGTTTCATTAAAATTATCAAAAAAATTCAGGAAAATGAAGAAAAAAAATTGTCAAAGTTTTTGCACGTTTTCAGAGAACGTGCTTTATTTCTGTAGACCACATCCCACCTCAGTTGTAGGTGCCAATTTTTGTGGTTGCATCTTTTTTGATCCTTGTTCAGAGAAAATAATGAAAAAAATAGTGAAAAAATAAAAAAGTTTGATTCTCACCGGTGCCTTTTGGAAAAATCAGGGAAAAATTTAGGAAAAAAGAAAAATCTGTGTTATTTGCTTGTTCTGTGCATTCTTTCCATCGTCCTTTGTTTTCCACTTGTTGCGCTACGTCTCGACATGTCTTAGCCAGTAGCTGTGATTTGTACTTTGGATCCGGATTGAACAGTCGCTAATTTGCACTCGTTAATTGCTAATCCTTGCTGTCATATTGTGTGCCTACCCATAGCTCCACACATTCTTCCATCAGCACAGGTTCATCTTGTAACTGTTACCCACGCTCAACAACAGATTGCTTCGCCCTGTTTGGTTTCATCAAAATTGCCAAAAAAAATTCAGGAAAATAAAGAAAAAAATTGTCATAGTTTTTGCACCCTTTTCAGAGAACGTGCTTTATTTCTGTAGACCACATCCCACCTCAGTTGTAGGTGCCAGTTTTTGTGGTTGCATCTTTTTTGATCCTTGTTCAGAGAAAATAATAAAAAAAATAGTGAAAAAATAAAAAAGTTTGACTCCCACCAGTGCCTTTTGGAAAAATCAGGGAAAAATTCAGGAAAAAAGGAAAAATCCGTGTTATTTGCTTGTTCTGTGCGTTCTTTCCATCGTCCTTTGTTTTCACCTTGTTGCGCTACGTCTCGACACGTCTTTGCCAGCAGCTGTGATTTGTACTTTGGATCCGGATTGAACAATCGCTGATCTGCACTCGTTAATTGCTAATTCTTGCCGTCATATTGTGTGCCTACCCATAGCTCCACATATTCTTCTATCAACATAGGTTCATCTTGCAACTGTTACCCACGCTCAACAACAGATTGGTGCGCCCTATTTGGTTTCATTAAATTTGTCAAAAAAATTCAGGAAAATAAAGAAAAAAATTGTCAAAGTTTTTGCACGTTTTCAGAGAACGTGCTTTATTTCTGTAGACCACATCCCACCTCAGTTGTAGGTGCCAATTTTTGTGGTTGCATCTTTTTTGATCCTTGTTCAGAGAAAATAATGAGAAAAATAGTGAAAAAATAAAAAAGTTTGATTCTTTGGAAAAATCAGAGAAAAATTCAGGAAAAAAGAAAAATCCGTGTTATTTGCTTGTTCTGTGCGTTCTTTCCATGGTCCTTTGTTTTCACCTTATTGCACTACGTCTCGACACGTCTTAGCCAGCAGCTATGATCTGTACTTTGATCCAGATTGAACAATTGCTAATCTGCGCTCGTTAATTGCTAATCCTTGGAGTCATATTGTGTGCCTTCCCATAGCTCCACATATTCTTTTATCAGCACAGGTTCATCTTGCAACAGTTATCCACGCTCAACGACAGATTGGTTCGCCCTATTTGGTTTCATCAAAATTGCCAAAAAAAATTCAGAAAAATAAAGAAAAAAAAGTTTCAAAGTTTTTGCACGCTTTTCAGAGAACGTGCTGTATTTCTGTAGACCACATCCCACCTCAGTTGTAGGTGACAATTTTTGTGGTTGCATCTTTTTAGATCCTTGTTCAGAGAAAATAATAAAAAATTAGTGAAAAAATAAAAAAGTTTGATTGCCACCTGTGCCTTTTGGAAAAATCAGGGAAAAATTCAGGAAAAAAGGAAAAATCCGTGTTATTTGCTTGTTCTGTGCGTTCTTTCCATCGTCCTTTGTTTTCACCTTGTTGCACTACGTCTCGACACGTCTTAGCCAGTAGCTGTGATTTGTACTTTGGATCCGGATTGAACAATCGCTAATCTGCACTCGTTAATTGCTAATCCTTGCCGTCATATTGTGTGCCTACACATAGCTTCACATATTCTTCTATCAGCACAGGTTCATCTTGCAACTGTTACCCACGCTCAACAACAGATTGGTTCGCCCTATTTGGTTTCATTAAAATTATCAAAAAAATTCAGGAAAATGAAGAAAAAAATTGTCAAAGTTTTTGCACGTTTTCAGAGAACGTGCTTTATTTCTGTAGACCACATCCCACCTCAGTTGTAGGTGCCATTTTTTGTGGTTACATCTTTTTTGATCCTTGTTCAGAGAAAATAATGAAAAAAATAGTGAAAAAATAAAAAAGTTTGATTCTCACCGGTGCCTTTTGGAAAAATCAGGGAAAAATTTAGGAAAAAAGAAAAATCTGTGTTATTTGCTTGTTCGGTGCATTCTTTCCATCGTCCTTTGTTTTCCACTTGTTGCGCTACGTCTCGACACGTCTTAGCCAGCAGCTGTGATTTGTACTTTGGATCCGGATTGAACAGTCGCTAATCTGCACTCGTTATTTGCTAATCCTTGGAGTCATATTGTGTGCCTACCTATAGCTCCACATATTCTTCTATCAGCACAGGTTCATCTTGTAACAGTTACCCACGCTCAACGACAGATTGGTTCACCCTGTTTGGTTTCATCAAAATTGCCAAAAAAATTCAGAAAAATAAAGAAAAAAAAATTTCAAAGTTTTTGCACGCTTTTCAGAGAACGTGCTGTATTTCTGCAGACCACATCCCACCTCAGTTGTAGGTGCCAATTTTTGTGGTTGCATCTTTTTTGATCCTTGTTCAGAGAAAATAATGAAAAAAAATAGTGAAAAAATAAAAAGGTTTGATTCTCACCGGTGCCTTTTGGAAAAATCAGGGAAAATTCAAGAAAAAAGGAAAAATCCGTGTTATTTGCTTGTTCTATGCGTTCTTTCCATCGTCCTTTGTTTTCACCTTGTTACGCTTCGTCTCGACACATCTTAGCCTGCAGCTGTGATTTGTACTTTGGATCCGGATTGCTAATCCTTGTTGTCATATTATGTGCCAACCCATAGCTCTACATATTCTTCTATCAGCACAGGTTCATCTTGTAACTGTTACCCACGCTCAACAACAGATTGCTTCAGGGTTTAGGGTTTAGGGTTTCATCAAAATTGCCAAAAAAATTCAGGAAAATAAAGAAAAAAATTGTCAAAGTTTTTGCACGCTTTTCAGAGAACGTGCTTTATTTCTGTAGACCACGTCCCAACTCAGTTGTGTGCGTTCTTTCCATCGTCCTTTGGAGAAAATTATAAAAAAAATAGTGAAAAAATAAAAAAGTCTGGTTCCCACTAGTGCCTTTTGGAAAAATCAGGGAAAATTTAGGAAAAAAGGAAAAATCCGTGTTATTTGCTTGTTCTATGCGTTCTTTCCATCGTCCTTTGTTTTCACCTTGTTACGCTACGTCTCGACACGTCTTAGTCAGCAGCTGTGATTTGTACGCTTTAGGGTTTAGGGTTTCATCAAAATTGCCAAAAAAATTCAGAAAAATAAAGAAAAAATTTGTCAAAGTTTTTGCACGTTTTCAGAGAATGTGCTTTATTTCTGTAGACCACGTCCCAACTCAGTTGTAGGTGCCAATTTTTGTGGTTGCATCTTTTTTGGTCCTTGTTCAGAGAAAATTATAAAAAAAAATAGTGAAAAAATAAAAAAGTCTGATTCCCACTAGTGCCTTTTGGAAAAATCAGGGAAAATTCAGGAAAAAGGAAAAATCCATGTTATTTGCTTGTTCTGTGCGTTCTTTCCATCGTCCTTTGTTTTCCACTTGTTGCGCTATGTCTCGACACGTCTTAGCCAGTAGCTGTGATTTGTACTTTGGATCCGGATTGAACAGTCGCTAATTTGCACTCGTTAATTGCTAATCCTTGCTGTCATATTGTGTGCTTACCCATAGCTCCACACATTCTTCTATCAGCACAGGTTCATCTTGTAACTGTTACCCACGCTCAACAACAGATTGCTTCAGGGTTTAGGGTTTAGGGTTTCATCAAAATTGCCAAAAAAATTCAGGAAAATAAAGAAAAAAATTGTCAGTTTTTGCACGCTTTTCAGAGAACGTGCTTTATTTTTGTAGACCATGTCCCTACTCAGTTGTATGCGTTCTTTCCATCGTCCTTTGGAGAAAATTATAAAAAAATAGTGAAAAAATAAAAAAGTCTGATTCCCTCTAGTGCCTTTTGGAAAAATCAGGGAAAATTCAGGAAAAAAGGAAAAATCCGTGTTATTTGCTTGTTCTATGCGTTCTTTCCATCGTCCTTTGTTTTCACCTTGTTACGCAACGTCTCGACACGTCTTAGCCAGCAGCTGTGATTTGTACGCTTTAGGGTTTAGGGTTTCATCAAAATTGCCAAAAAAATTCAGGAAAATAAAGAAAAAAATTGTCATAGTTTTTGCACGCTTTTCAGAGAACGTGCTTTATTTCTATAGACCACATCCCACCTCAGTTGTAGGTGCCAATTTTTGTGGTTGCATCTTTTTTGATCCTTGTTTAGAGAAAATAATAAAAAAATAGTGACAAAATAAAAAAGTTTGACTCCCACCAGTGCCTTTTGGAAAAATCAGGCAAAAATTCAGGAAAAAAGGAAAAATCCGTGTTATTTGCTTGTTCTGTGCGTTCTTTCCATCGTCCTTTGTTTTCACCTTGTTGCGCTACGTCTCGACACGTCTTAGCCAGCAGCTGTGATTTGTACTTTGGATCCGGATTGAACAATCGCTAATCTGCACTCGTTAATTGCTAATCCTTGCCGTCATATTGTGTGCCTAAACATAGCTCCACATATTCTTCTCTCAACACAGGTTCATCTTGCAACTGTTACCTACGCTCAACAACAGATTGGTTCGCCCTATTTGGTTTCATTAAAATTGTCAAAAAAAATCAGGAAAATAAAGAAAAAAAATTGTCAAAGTTTTTGCACGTTTTCAGAGAACGTGCTTTATTTCTGTAGACCACATCCCACCTCAGTTGTAGGTGCCAATTTTTGTGGTTGCATCTTTTTTGATCCTTGTTCAGAGAAAATAATGAGAAAAATAGTGAAAAAATAAAAAAAGTTTGATTCTTTGGAAAAATTAGGGAAAAATTCAGGAAAAAAGAAAAATCCGTGTTATTTGCTTGTTCTGTGCGTTCTTTCCATCGTCCTTTGTTTTCATCTTATTGCGCTACGTCTCGACACGTCTTTGCCAGCAGCTGTGATTTGTACTTTGGATCCGGATTGAACAGTCGCTAATTTGCACTTGTTAATTGCTAATCCTTGCTGTGTGTGCCTACCCATAGCTCCACATATTCTTCTATCAGCACAGGTTCATCTTGTAACTGTTACCCATGCTCAACAACAGATTGCTTCGCCCTGTTTGGATTCATCAAAATTACCAAAAAAATTCAGGAAAATAAAGAAAAAAATTGTCATAGTTTTTGCACGCTTTTCAGAGAACGTGCTATATTTCTGTAGACCACATCCCACCTCAGTGGTAGGTGCCAATTTTTGTGGTTGCATCTTTTTTATCCTTGTTTAGAGAAAATTATAAAAAAATAGTGAAAAAGTAAAAAAGTTTGATTCCCACCGGTGCCTTTTGGAAAAATCAGGGAAAAATTCAGGAAAAAGGAAAAATCTGTGTTATTTGTTTGTTCTGTGCGTTCATTCCATCGTCCTTTGTTTTCACCTTGTTGCGCTACGTCTCGACACGTCTTAGCCAGCAGCTGTGATTTGTCCTTTGGATCCGGATTGAATAGTCGCTAATCTGCGCTCATTAATTGCTAATCCTTGCTGTCATATTGTGTGCCTTCCCATAGCTCCACATATTCTCTATCAGCACAGGTTCATCTTGCAACTGTTACCCACGCTCAACAACAGATTGGTTTGCCCTATTTGATTTCATCAAAATTGCCAAAAAAATTCAGGAAAATAAACAAAAAAATTGTCAAAGTTTTTGCACGCTTTTCAGAGAACGTGCTTTATTTCTGTAGACCACGTCCCAACTCAGCTGTAGGTGCCAATTTTTGTGGTTGCATCTTTTTTGGTCCTTATTCAGAGAAAATTATAAAAAAATAGTGAAAAAATAAAAAAGTTTGATTCCCACTGGTGCCTTTTGGAAAAATCAGGGAAAATTCAGAAAAAAAGGAAAAATCCGTGTTATTTGCTTGTTCTATGCGTTCTTTCCATCGTCCTTTGTTTTCACCTTGTTACGCTACGTCTCGACGCATCTTAGCCTGCAGCTGTGATTTGTACTTTGGATCCGGATTGAACAGTCGCTAATTTGCACTTGTTAATTGCTAATCCTTGCTGTGTGTGCCTACCCATAGCTCTACATATTCTTCTATCAGCACAGGTTCATCTTGTAACTGTTACCCACGCTCAACAACAGATTGCTTCGCCCTGTTTGGTTTCATCAAAATTGCCAAAAAAATTCAGGAAAATAAAGAAAAAAATTGTCATAGTTTTTGCACGCTTTTCAGAGAACGTGCTATATTTCTGTAGACCACATCCCACCTCAGTTGTAGGTGCCAATTTTTGTGGTTGCATCTTTTTTGATCCTTGTTCAGAGAAAATAATGAAAAAAATAGTGAAAAAATAAAAAAGTTTGATTCTCACCGGTGCATTTTGGAAAAATCAGGGAAAAATTTAGGAAAAAAGAAAAATCTGTGTTATTTGCTTGTTCTGTGCATTCTTTCCATCGTCCTTTGTTTTCCACTTGTTGCGCTACGTCTCAACACGTCTTAGCCAGTAGCTGTGATTTGTACTTTGGATCCGGATTGAACAGTCGCTAATTTGCACTCGTTAATTGCTAATCCTTGCTGTCATATTGTGTGCCTACCCATAGCTCCACACATTCTTCCATCAGCACAGGTTCATCTTGTAACTGTTACCCACGCTCAACAACAGATTGCTTCGCCCTGTTTGGTTTCATCAAAATTGCCAAAAAAATTCAGGAAAATAAAGAAAAAAATTGTCATAGTTTTTGCACGCTTTTCAGAGAACGTGCTTTATTTCTGTAGACCACATCCCACCTCAGTTGTAGGTGCCAATTTTTGTGGTTACATCTTTTTTAATCCTTGTTCAGAGAAAATAATAAAAAAATAGTGAAAAAATAAAAAAGTTTGATTCCCACTAGTGCCTTTTGGAAAAATCAGGGAAAAATTCAGGAAAAAAGGAAAAATCCGTGTTATTTGCTTGTTCTGTGCGTTCTTTCCATCGTCCTTTGTTTTCACCTTGTTGCGCTACGTCTCGACACGTCTTAGCCAGCAGCTGTGATTTGTACTTTGGATCCGGATTGAACAATCGCTAATCTGTACTCGTTAATTGCTAATCCTTGCCGTCATATTGTGTGCCTACCCATAGCTCCACATATTCTTCTATCAACACAGGTTCATCTTGCAACTATTACCCACGCTCAACAACAGATTGGTTCGCCCTATTTGGTTTCATTAAAATTATCAAAAAAATTCAAGAAAATAAAGAAAAAAATTTGTCAAAGTTTTTGCACGTTTTCAGAGAACGTGCTTTATTTCTATAGACCACATCCCACCTCAGTTGTAGGTGCCAATTTTTGTGGTTGCATCTTTTTTGATCCTTGTTCAGAGAAAATAATGAGAAAAATAGTGAAAAAATAAAAAAGTTTGATTCTTTGGAAAAATCAGGGAAAAATTCAGGAAAAAAGAAAAATCCGTGTTATTTGCTTGTTCTGTGCGTTCTTTCCATCGTCCTTTGTTTTCATCTTATTGCGCTACGTATCGACACGTCTTAGCCAGCAGCTGTGATTTGTACCTTGGATCCGGATTGAACAGTCGCTAATCTGCACTCGTTAATTGCTAATCCTTGCTATCATATTGTGTGCCTACCCATAGCTCCACATATTCTTCTATCAGCACAGGTTCATCTTGTAACTGTTACCCACGCTCAACAACAGATTGCTTCGCCCTGTTTGGTTTCATCAAAATTGCCAAAAAAATTTAGGAAAATAAAGAAAAAAATTGTCATAGTTTTTGCACGCTTTTCAGACAACGTGCTATATTTCTGTAGACCACATCCCACCTGAGTGGTAGGTGCCAATTTTTGTGGTTGCATCTTTTTTTATCCTTGTTCAGAGAAAATTATAAAAAAAATAGTGAAAAAGTAAAAAAGTTTGATTCCCACCGGTGCCTTTTGGAAAAATCTGGGAAAAATTCAGGAAAAAGGAAAAATCTATGTTATTTGCTTGTTCTGTGCGTTCGTTCCATCGTCCTTTGTTTTCACCTTGTTGCGCTACGTCTCTACACGTCTTAGCTAGCAGCTGTGATTTGTCCTTTGGATCCAGATTGAACAGTCGCTAATCTGCGCTCATTAATTGCTAATCCTTGCTGTCATATTATGTGCCTTCCCATAGCTCCACATATTCTTCTATCAGCACAGGTTCATCTTGCAACTGTTACCCACGCTCAACAACATATTGGTTCGCCCTATTTGGTTTCATCAAAATTGCCAAAAAAATTCAGGAAAGTAAAGAAAAAAATTGTCAAAGTTTTTGCACGCTTTTCAGGGAACGTGCTTTATTTCTGTAGACCACGTCCCAACTCAGTTGTAGGTGCCAATTTTTGTGTTTGCATCTTTTTTGGTCCTTGTTCAGAGAAAATTATAAAAAAATAGTGAAAAAATAAAAAGTTTGATTCCCACTAGTGCCTTTTGAAAAAATCAGGGAAAATTCAGGAAAAAAGGAAAAATCTGTGTTATTTGCTTTTTCTATGCGTTCTTTCCATCGTCCTTTGTTTTCACCTTGTTACGCTACGTCTCGACACATCTTAGCCTACAGCTGTGATTTGTACTTTGGATCCGGATTGAACTATCGCTAATCTGCACTCGTTAATTGCTAATCCTTGTTGTCATATTATGTGCCAACCCATAGCTCTACATATTCTTCTATCAGCAAAGGTTCATCTTGCAACTGTTACCCACGCTCAACAACAGATTGCTTCGCCCTGTTTGGTTTCATCAAAATTACCAAAAAAATTCAGGAAAATAAAGAAAAAAATTTGTTAAAGTTTTTACACGCTTTTTAGAGAATGTGCTGTATTTCTGTAGACCACATCCCACCTCAGTTGTAGGTGCCAATTTTTGTGGTTGCATCTTTTTTTATCCTTGTTTGGAGAAAATAATAAAAAAATAGTGAAAAAATAAAAAAGTTTGATTCCCACCGGTGCCTTTTGGAAAAATCAGGGGAAAATTCAGGAAAAAGAAAAAATCCGTGTTATTTGCTTGTTCTGTGCATTCTTTCCATCGTCCTTTGTTTTCACCTTGTTGCGCTATGTCTCGACACGTCTTAGCCAGCAGCTGTGATTTGTACTTTGGATTCGGATTGAACAATCGCTATTCTGCACTCATTAATTGCTGATCCTTGCTGTCATATTGTGTGCCTACCCACAGCTCCATATATTCTTCTATCAGCACGGTTCATCTTGCAACTATTACCCACGCTCAACAACAGATTGGTTCGCCCTGTTTGGTTTCATCAAAATTGCCAAAAAAATTCAGGAAAATAAAGAAAAAAAATTGTCAAACTTTTTGCACATTTTTCAGAGAACGTGCTGTAATTCTGTAGACCACATCCCACCTCAGTGGTAGGTGTCAATTTTTGTGGTTGCATCTTTTTTTATCCTTGTTCAGAGAAAATTATAAAAAAATAGTGAAAAAATAAAAAGTTTGATTCCCACCGGTGGCTTTTGGAAAAATCAGGGAAAAATTCAGGAAAAAGAAAAATCCGAGTTATTTTCTTGTTCTGTGCGTTCGTTCCATCGTCCTTTGTTTTCACCTTGTTGCGCTACGTCTCGACACGTCTTAGCCAGCTGATGTGATTTGTACTTTGGATCCGGATTGAACGGTCGCTAATCTGCGCTCATTAATTGCTAATCCTTGCTATCATATTGTTTGCCTTCCCATAGCTCCACATATTCTTCTATCAGCACAGGTTCATCTTGCAACTGTTACCCACGCTCAACAACAGATTGGTTCGCCCTATTTGGTTTCATCAAAATTGCCAAAAAAATTCAGGAAAATAAAGAAAAAAATTGTCAAAGTTTTTGCACGCTTTTCAGAGAACGTGCTTTATTTCTGTAGACCACATCCCAACTCAGTTGTAGGTGCCAATTTTTGTGGTTGCATCTTTTTTGATACTTGTTCAGAGAAAATAATGAGAAAAATAGTGAAAAAATAAAAAAGTTTGATTCCCACCGGTGCCTTTTGGAAAAATCAGGGAAAAATTTAGGAAAAAAGAAAAATCCGTGTTATTTGCTTGTTCTGTGCGTTCTTTCCATCGTCCTTTGTTTTCACCTTATTGCACTACGTCTCGACACGTCTTAGCCAGCAGCTGTGATTTGTACTTTGGATCCGGATTGAATAGTCGCTAATCTGCACTCGTTAATTGCTAATCCTTGCTGTCATATTGTGTGCCTACCCATAGCTCCACATATTCTTCTATCAGCACAGGTTCATCTTGTAACTGTTACCTACGCTCAACAACAGATTGCTTCGCCCTGTTTGGTTTCATCAAAATTGCCAAAAAAATTTAGGAAAATAAAGAAAAAAATTGTCATAGTTTTTGCACGCTTTTCAGAGAACGTGCTATATTTCTGTAGACCACATCCCACCTTAGTGGTAGGTGCCAATTTTTGTGGTTGCATCTTTTTTATCCTTGTTCAGAGAAAATTATAATAAAATAGTGAAAAAATAAAAAAGTTTGATTCCCACCAGTGCCTTTTGGAAAAATCAGGGAAAAATTCAGGAAAAAGGAAAAATCCGTGTTATTTGCTTGTTCTGTGCGTTCGTTCCATCGTCATTTGTTTTCACCTTGTTGCGCTACGTCTCGACACGTCTTAGTCAGCAGCTGTGATTTTTACTTTGGATCCGGATTGAAGAGTCGCTAATCTGCGCTCATTAATTGCTAATCCTTGCTGTCATATTGTGTGCCTTCCCATAGCTCCACATATTCTTCTATCAGCACAGGTTCATCTTGCAACTGTTACCCACGCTCAACAATAGATTGGTTCGCCCTATTTGGTTTCATCAAAATTCCCAAAAAAATTCAGGAAAATAAAGAAAAAAATTGTCATAGTTTTTGCACGCTTTTCAGAGAACGTGCTTTATTTCTGTAGACCACATCCCCCTCAGTTGTAGGTGCCAATTTTTGTGGTTGCATCTTTTTTGATCCTTGTTTAGAGAAAATAATAAAAAAACAGTGAAAAAATAAAAAAGTTTGATTCCCACTAGTGCCTTTTGGAAAAATCAGGGAAAAATTCAGGAAAAAAGGAAAAATCCGTGTTATTTGCTTGTTCTGTGCGTTCTTTCCATCGTCCTTTGTTTTCACCTTGTTGCGCTACGTCTCGACATGTCATAGCCAGCAGCTGTGATTTGTACTTTGGATTCGGATTGAACAATCTCTAATCTGCACTCGTTAATTGCTAATCCTTGCCGTCATATTGTGTGCCTACCCATAGCTCCACATATTCTTCTATCAACACAGGTTCATCTTGCAACTGTTACCCACACTCAACAACAAATTGGTTCGCCCTATTTGGTTTCATTAAAATTGTCAAAAAAATTCAGGAAAATAAAGAAAAAAAATTGTCAAAGTTTTTGCACGTTTTCAGAGAACGTGCTTTATTTCTATAGACCACATTCCACCTCAGTTGTAGGTGCCAATTTTTGTGGTTGCATCTTTTTTGATCCTTGTTCAGAGAAAATAATGAGAAAAATAGTGAAAAAATAAAAAAGTTTGATTCTTTGGAAAAATCAGGGAAAAATTCAGGGAAAAAGAAAAATCCGTGTTATTTGCTTGTTCTGTGCGTTCTTTCCATCGTCCTTTGTTTTCATCTTATTACGCTACGTATCGACACGTTTTAGCCAGCAGCTGTGATTTGTACTTTGGATCCGGATTGAACAGTCGCTAATCTGCACTCGTTAATTGCTAATCCTTGCTATCATATTGTGTGCCTACCCATAGCTCCACATATTCTTCTATCAGCACAGGTTCACCTTGTAACTGTTACCCCGCTCAACAACAGATTGCTTCACCCTGTTTGGTTTCATCAAAATTGCCAAAAAAATTTAGGAAAATAAAGAAAAAAATTGTCATAGTTTTTGCACGCTTTTCAGAGAACATGCTATATTTCTGTAGACGACATACCACCTCAGTGGTAGGTGCCAATTTTTGTGGTTGCATCTTTTTTTATCCTTGTTCGGAGAAAATTATAAAAAAAATAGTGAAAAAGTAAAAAACTTTGATTCCCACCGGTGCCTTTTGGAAAAATCAGGGAAAAATTCAGAAAAAGGGAAAAATCTGTGTTATTTGCTTGTTCTGTGCGTTCGTTCCATCGTCCTTTGTTTTCACCTTGTTGCGCTACGTCTCGACACGTCTTAGCCAGCAACTGTGATTTGTCCGTTGGCTCCGGATTGAACAGTCACTAATCTGCGCTCATTAATTGCTAATCCTTACTGTCATATTGTGTGCCTTCCCATAGCTCCACATATTCTTCTATCAGCACAGGTTCATCTTGCAACTGTTACCCACGCTCAACAACATATTAGTTCGCCCTATTTGGTTTCATCAAAATTGCCAAAAAAATTCAGGAAAATAAAGAAAAAAATTGTCAAAGTTTTTGCACGCTTTTCACGGAACGTGCTTTATTTCTGTAGACCATGTCCCAACTCAGTTGTAGGTGCCAATTTTTGTGTTTGCATCTTTTTTGGTCCTTGTTCAGAGAAAATTATAAAAAAAATAGTGAAAAAATAAAAAAGTTTGATTCCCACCCGTGCCTTTTGGAAAATCAGGGAAAATTCAGGAAAAAAGAAAAAATCTATGTTATTTGCTTGTTCTATGCGTTCTTTCCATCGTCCTTTGTTTTCACCTTGTTCCGCTACGTCTCGACACATCTTAGCCTGCAGCTGTGATTTGTACTTTGGATCCGGATTGAACTATCGCTAATCTGCACTCGTTAATTGCTAATCCTTGTTGTCATATTATGTGCGAACCCATAGCTCTACATATTCTTCTATCAGCATAGGATCATCTTGCAACTGTTACCCATGCTCAACAACAGATTGCTTCGCCCTGTTTGGTTTCATCAAAATTACCAAAAAAATTCAGGAAAATAAAGAAAAAAATTTGTTAAAGTTTTTACACGCTTTTCAGAGAATGTGCTGTATTTCTGTAGACCACATCCCACCTCAGTTGTAGGTGCCAATTTTTGTGGTTGCATCTTTTTTATCCTTGTTTGGAGAAAATAATAAAAAAATAGTGAAAAAATAAAAAAGTTTGATTCCCACCGGTGCCTTTTGGAAAAATCAGGGAAAAATTCAGGAAAAAGAAAAAATCCGTGTTATTTGCTTGTTCTGTGCATTCTTTCCATCGTCCTTTGTTTTCACCTTGTTGCGCTATGTCTCGACACGTCTTAGCTAGCAGCAGTGATTTGTACTTTGGATCCGGATTGAACAATCGCTATTCTGCACTCGTTAATTGCTAATCCTTGCTATCATATTGTGTGCCTACCCATAGCTCCATATATTCTTCTATCAGCACGGTTCATCTTGCAACTATTATCCACGCTCAACAACAGATTGGTTCACCCTGTTTGGTTTCATCAAAATTGCCAAAAAAATTCAGGAAAATAAAGAAAAAAAATTGTCAAAGTTTTTGCACGCTTTTCAGAGAACGTGCTGTAATTCTGTAGACCACATCCCACCTCAGTGGTAGGTGCCAATTTTTGTGGTTGCATCTTTTTTTATCCTTGTTCCGAGAAAATTATAAAAAATAGTGAAAAAATAAAAAAGTTTGATTCCCACCGGTGGCTTTTGGAAAAATCAGGAAAAAATTCAGGAAAAAGGAAAAATCCGTGTTATTTGATTGTTCTGTGCGTTCGTTCCATCGTCCTTTGTTTTCACCTTGTTGCGCTACGTCTCGACACGTCTTAGCCAGCAGCTATGATTTGTACTTTGGATCCGGATTGAACAGTCGTTAATCTGCGCTCATTAATTGCTAATCCTTGCTGTCATATTGTGTGCCTTCCCATAGCTCCACATATTCTTCTATCAGCACAGGTTCATCTTGCAACTGTTACCCACGCTCAATAACAGATTGGTTCGCCCTATTTGGTTTCATCAAAATTGCCAAAAAAATTCAGGAAAATAAAGAAAAAAAATGTTAAAGTTTTTGCACGCTTTTCAGAGAACGTGCTTTATTTCTGTAGACCACATCCCAACTCAATTGTAGGTGCCAATTTTTGTGGTTGCATCTTTTTTTATCCTTGTTCAGAGAAAATAATGAGAAAAATAGTGAAAAAATAAAAAAGTTTGATTCCCACCGGTGCCTTTTGGAAAAATGAGGGAAAAATTCAGGAAAAAAGAAAAATCCGTGTTATTTGCTTGTTCTGTGCGTTCTTTCCATCGTCCTTTGTTTTCACCTTACTGCACTACGTCTCGACACGTCTTAGCCAGCAGCTGTGATTTGTACTTTGGATCCGGATTGAACAGTCGCTAATCTGCACTCGTTAATTACAAATCCTTGCTGTCATATTGTGTGCCTACCCATAGCTCCACATATTCTTCTATCAGCACAGGTTCATCTTGTAACTGTTACCCACGCTCAACAACAGATTGCTTCGCCCTGTTTGGTTTCATCAAAATTGCCAAAAAAATTCAGGAAAATAAAGAAAAAAATTGTCATAGTTTTTGCACGCTTTTCAGAGAACGTGCTATATTTCTGTAGACCACATCCCACCTTAGTGGTAGGTGCCAATTTTTGTGGTTGCATCTTTTTTTATCCTTGTTTAGAGAAAATTATAAAAAAAATAGTGAAAAAATAAAAAAGTTTGATTCCCACCCGTGCCTTTTGGAAAAATCAGGGAAAAATTCAGGAAAAAGGAAAAATCCGTGTTATTTGCTTGTTCTGTGCGTTCGTTCCATCGTCATTCGTTTTCACCTTGTTGCGCTACGTCTCGACACGTCTTAGCCAGCAGCTGTGATTTTTACTTTGGATCCGGACTGAACAGTCGCTAATCTGCGCTCATTAATTGCTAATCCTTGCTGTCATATTGTGTGCCTTCCCATAGCTCCACATATTCTTCTATCAGCACAGGTTCATCTTGCAACTGTTACCCACGCTCAACAACAGATTGGTTCGCCCTATTTGGTTTCATCAAAATTGCTAAAAAAATTCAGGAAAATAAAGAAAAAAATTGTCCAAGTTTTTGCACGCTTTTCAGGGAACGTGCTTTATTTCTGTAGACCACGTCCCAACTCAGTTGTAGGTGCCAATTTTTGTGTTTGCATCTTTTTTGGTCCTTGTTCAGAGAAAATTATAAAAAAAATAGTGAAAAAATAAAAAAGTTTGGTTCCCACTAGTGCCTTTTGGAAAAATCAGGGAAAATTCAGGAAAAAAGGAAAAATCCGTGTTGTTTGCTTGTTCTATGCGTTCTTTCCATCGTCCTTTGTTTTCACCTTGTTACGCTACGTCTCGACACATCTTAGCCTGCAGCTGTGATTTGTACTTTGGATCCGGATTGAACTATCGCTAATCTGCACTTGTTAACTGCTAATCCTTGTTGTCATATTATGTGCCAACCCATAGCTCTACATATTCTTCTATCAGCATAGGATCATCTTGCAACTGTTACCCATGCTCAACAACAGATTGCTTCGCCCTGTTTGGTTTCATCAAAATTACCAAAAAAATTTAGGAAAATAAAGAAAAAAATTTGTTAAAGTTTTTACACCCTTTTCAGAGAATGTGCTGTATTTCTGTAGACCACATCCCACCTCAGTTGTAGGTGCCAATTTTTGTGGTTGCATCTTTTTTTATCCTTGTTTGGAGAAAATAATAAAAAAATAGTGAAAAAATAAAAAAGTCTGATTCCCACCGTTGCCTTTTGGAAAAATCAGGGAAAATTTCAGGAAAAAGAAAAAATCCGTGTTATTTGCTTGTTCTGTGCATTCTTTCCATCGTCCTTTGTTTTCACCTTGTTGCGCTATGTCTCGACACGTCTTAGCCAGCAGCAGTAATTTGTACTTTGGATCCGGATTGAACAATCGCTATTCTGCACTCGTTAATTGCTAATCCTTGCTGTCATATTGTGTGCCTACCCATAGCTCCATATATTCTTCTATCAGCACGGTTCATCTTGCAACTATTACCCACGCTCAACAACAGATTGGTTCACCCTGTTTGGTTTCATCAAAATTGCCAAAAAAATTCAGGAAAATAAAGAAAAAAATTGTTAAAGTTTTTGCACGCTTTTCAGAGAACGTGCTTTATTTCTGTAGACCACATCCCAACTCAGTTGTAGATGCCAATTTTTGTGGTTGCATCTTTTTTTACCTTGTTCAGAGAAAATAATGAGAAAAATAGTGAAAAAATAAAAAAGTTTGATTCCCACCGGTGCCTTTTGGAAAAATCAGGGAAAAATTCAGGAAAAAAGAAAAATCTGTGTTATTTGCTTGTTTTGTGCGTTCTTTCCATCGTCCTTTGTTTTCACCTTATTGCACTACGTCTCGACACGTCTTAGCCAGCAGCTGTGATTTTTACTTTGGATCCGGATTGAACAGTCGCTAATCTGCACTCGTTAATTGCTAATCCTTGCTGTCATATTGTGTGCCTACCCATAGCTCCACATATTCTTCTATCAGCACAGGTTCATCTTGTAACTGTTACCCACGCTCAACAACAGATTGCTTCGCCCTGTTTGGTTTCATCAAAATTGCCAAAAAAATTCAGGAAAATAAAGAAAAAAATTGTCATAGTTTTTGCACGCTTTTCAGAGAACGTGCTATATTTCTGTAGACCACATCCCACCTTAGTGGTAGGTGCCAATTTTTGTGGTTGCATCTTTTTTTATCCCTGTTCAGAGAAAATTATAAAAAAAATAGTGAAAAAATAAAAAAGTTTGATTCCCACCAGTGCCGTTTGGAAAAATCAGGGAAAAATTCAGGAAAAAGGAAAAATCCGTGTTATTTGTTTGTTCTGTGCGTTCGTTCCATCGTCATTTGTTTTCACCTTGTTGCGCTACGTCTCGACACGTCTTAGCCAGCAGCTGTGATTTTTACTTTGGATCCGGATTGAACAGTCGCTAATCTGCGCTCATTAATTGCTAATCCTTGCTGTCATATTGTGTGCCTTCCCATAGCTCCACATATTCTTCTATCAGCACAGGTTCATCTTGCAACTGTTACCCACGCTCAACAACAGATTGGTTCGCCCTATTTGGTTTCATCAAAATTGCTAAAAAAATTCAGGAAAATAAAGAAAAAATTTGTCAAAGTTTTTGCACGCTTTTAGAGAAAATTATAAAATCTTTTTTGGTCCTTGTTCAGAGAAAATTATAAAAAAAATAGTGAAAAAATAAAAAAGTTTGGTTCCCACTAGTGCCTTTTGGAAAAATCAGGGAAAATTCAGGAAAAAAGGAAAAATCCGTGTTGTTTGCTTGTTCTATGCGTTCTTTCCATCGTCCTTTGTTTTCACCTTGTTACGCTACGTCTCGACACATCTTAGCCTGCAGCTGTGATTTGTACTTTGGATCCGGATTGAACTATCGCTAATCTGTACTTGTTAACTGCTAATCCTTGTTGTCATATTATGTGCCAACCCATAGCTCTACATATTCTTCTATCAGCATAGGATCATCTTGCAACTGTTACCCATGCTCAACAACAGATTGCTTCGCCCTGTTTGGTTTCATCAAAATTACCAAAAAAATTTAGGAAAATAAAGAAAAAAATTTGTTAAAGTTTTTACACCCTTTTCAGAGAATGTGCTGTATTTCTGTAGACCACATCCCACCTCAGTTGTAGGTGCCAATTTTTGTGGTTGCATCTTTTTTTATCCTTGTTTGGAGAAAATAAAAAAAAATAGTGAAAAAATAAAAAAGTCTGATTCCCACCGGTGCCTTTTGGAAAAATCAGGGAAAAATTCAGAAAAAAGAAAAAATCCGTGTTATTTGCTTGTTCTGTGCATTCTTTCCATCGTCCTTTGTTTTCACCTTGTTGCGCTATGTCTCGACACGTCTTAGCCAGCAGCAGTGATTTGTACTTTGGATCCGGATTGAACAATCGCTATTCTGCACTCGTTAATTGCTAATCCTTGCTGTCATATTGTGTGCCTACCCATAGCTCCATATATTCTTCTATCAGCACGGTTCATCTTGCAACTATTACCCACGCTCAACAACAGATTGGTTCACCCTGTTTGGTTTCATCAAAATTGCCAAAAAAATTCAGGAAAATAAAGAAAAAAATTGTTAAAGTTTTTGCACGCTTTTCAGAGAACGTGCTTTATTTCTGTAGACCACATCCCAACTCAGTTGTAGATGCCAATTTTTGTGGTTGCATCTTTTTTTACCTTGTTCAGAGAAAATATTGAGAAAAATAGTGAAAAAATAAAAAAGTTTGATTCCCACCGGTGCCTTTTGGAAAAATCAGGGAAAAATTCAGGAAAAAAGAAAAATCCGTGTTATTTGCTTGTTCTGTGCGTTCTTTCCATCGTCCTTTGTTTTCACCTTATTGCACTACGTCTCGACACGTCTTAGCCAGCAGCTGTGATTTTTACTTTGGATCCGGATTGAACAGTCGCTAATCTGCACTCGTTAATTGCTAATCCTTGCTGTCATATTGTGTGCCTACCCATAGCTCCACATATTCTTCTATCAGCACAGGTTCATCTTGTAACTGTTACCCACGCTCAACAACAGATTGCTTCGCCCTGTTTGGTTTCATCAAAATTGCCAAAAAAATTCAGGAAAATAAAGAAAAAAATTGTCATAGTTTTTGCACGCTTTTCAGAGAACGTGCTATATTTCTGTAGACCACATCCCACCTTAGTGGTAGGTGCCAATTTTTGTGGTTGCATCTTTTTTTATCCCTGTTCAGAGAAAATTATAAAACAATAGTGAAAAAATAAAAAAGTTTGATTCCCACCAGTGCCGTTTGGAAAAATCAGGGAAAAATTCAGGAAAAAGGAAAAATCCGTGTTATTTGCTTGTTCTGTGCGTTCGTTCCATCGTCATTTGTTTCACCTTGTTGCGCTACGTCTCGACACGTCTTAGCCAGCAGCTGTGATTTTTACTTTGGATCCGGATTGAACAGTCGCTAATCTGCGCTCATTAATTGCTAATCCTTGCTGTCATATTGTGTGCCTTTCCATAGCTCCACATATTCTTCTATCAGCACAGGTTCATCTTGCAACTGTTACCCACGCTCAACAACAGATTGGTTCGCCCTATTTGGTTTCATCAAAATTCCTAAAAAAATTCAGGAAAACAAAGAAAAAAAATTGTCAAAGTTTTTGCACGCTTTTTAGAGAACGTGCATTATTTTTGTAGACCACATCCCAACACAGTTGTAGGTGCCAATTTTTGTGGTTGCATCTTTTTTGGTCCTTGTTCAGAGAAAATTATAAAAAAAATAGTGAAAAAATAAAAAAGTTTGATTCCCACTAGTGCCTGTTGGAAAAATATGGAAAAATTCTGGAAAAAAGGAAAAATCCATGTTATTTGTTTGTTCTGTGCGTTCTTTCCATCGTTCTTTGTTTTCACCTTGTTGCGCTATGTCTCGACACGTCTTATCCAGTAGCTGTGATTTGTACTTTGGATCTGGATTGAACAATCGCTAATCTGCACTCGTTACTTGCTAACCCTTGCTGTCATATTGTTTGCCTACCCATAGCTCCATATATTCTTCTATTAGCACAGGTTCATCTTGCAACTGTTACCCACGCTCAACAACAGATTGGTTCGCCCTGTTTGGTTTCATCAAAATTGCCAAAAAAATTCAGGAAAATAAAGAAAACAAATTGTCCAAGTTTTTGCACGCTTTTCAGAGAACGTGCTGCATTTCTGTACACCACATCTCACCTCAGTTGTAGGTGCCAGTTTTTGTGGTTGCATCTTTTTTGATCCTTGTTCATAGAAAATTATAAAAAAATAGTGAAAAAAAAGTTTGATTCCCACTAGTGCCTTTTGGAAAAATTAGGGAAAAATTCAGGAAAAAAGGAAAAATTCGTGTTATTTGCTTGTTATGTGCGTTCTTTCCATCGTCCTTTGTTTTCACCTTGTTGCGCTACGTCTGGACACGTCTTAGCCAGCAGCTGTGATTTGTACTTTGGACCCGGATTGAACAATCGCTAATCTGCACTCGTTAATTACTAACCCTTGCTGTCATTTTGTGTGCCTACCCATGGCTCCATATATTCTTCTATTAGCACAGGTTCATCTTGCAACTATTACCCACGCTCAACAACAGATTGGTTCGCCCTGTTTGGTTTCATCAAAATTGCCAAAAAAATTTAGAAAAATAAAGAAAAAAAATTGTCAAAGTTTTTGCACGCTTTTCAGAGAATGTGCTGCATTTCTGTAGACCACACCCCACCTCAATTGTAGGTGCCAAGTTTTGTGGTTGCATCTTTCTTGATCCTTGTTCAGAGAAAATTATAAAAAAATATTGAAAAAATAAAAAAGTTTGATTCCCACCGGTGCCTTTTGGAAAAATCGGGGAAAAATTCAGGAAAAACGAAAAATTCGTGTTATTTGCTTGTTCTGTGCATTCTTTCCATCGTCCTTTGTTTTCACCTTGTTGCGCCACGTCTCGACACGTCTTAGCTAGTAGCTGTGATTTGTACTTTGGATCCGGATTGAACAATCGCTAATCTGCACTCGTTAATTGCTAATCCTTGCTGTTATATTGTGTGCCTACCCATAGCTGCACATATTCTTCTAGGAGCATAGGTTCATCTTGCAACTGTTATCCATGGTCAACAACAGATTGCTTCGCCCTGTTTGGTTTCAACAAAATTGCCAAAAAAATTCAGGAAAATAAAGAAAAAAATTATCAAAGTTTTTGCACGCTTTTCAGAGAACGTGCTTTATTTTTGTAGACCACATCCCACCTTAGTTGTACATGCCAATTTTTGTGGTTGCATCTTTTTTTTTATCCTTGTTTGAAGAAAATGATAAAAAAATAGTGAAAAAATAAAAAAGTTTGATTCCCACTGGTGCCACTTGGAAAAATTAGGGAAAAATTCAGGAAAAAGGAAAAATCCGTGTTATTTGCTTGTTCTGTGCGTTCTTTCCATCGTCCTTTGTTTTTACCTTGTTGCGCTATGTGTCGACACGTCTTAGCCAGCAGCTGTGATTTATACTTTGGATCCGGATTGAACAATCACTATTCTGCACTCATTAATTGCTAATCCTTGCTGTCATATTGTGTGCCTACCCATAGCTCCATATATTCTTCTATCAGCACAGGTTCATCTTATAACTGTTACCCACGCTCAACAACAGATTGCTTTGCCCAGTTTGGTTTCATCAAAATTGCTAAAAAAATTTAGGAAAATAAAAAAAATTGTCAAAGTTTTTGCACGCTATTAAGAGAACATGCTATATTTCTGTAGACCACATCCCACCTCAGTTGTAGGTGCCAATTTTTGTGGTTGCATCTTTTTTGGTCCCTGTTCAGGGAAAATTATAAAAAAAATAGTGAAAAAAAAGTTTGACTCCTACTAGTGCCTTTTGGAAAAATTAGGGAAAAATTTAGGAAAAAAGGAAAAATCCGTGTTATTTGCTTGTTCTGTGTGTTCTTTCCATCGTCCTTTGTTTTCACCTTGTTGCACTACGTCTCGACACGTCTTAGCTAGCAGCTGTGATTTGTACTTTGGATCCGGATTGAACAATCGTTAATCTGCACTCGTTAATTGCTAACCCTTGCTGACATTTTGTGTGCCTACCCATGGCTCTATATATTCTTCTATTAGCACAGGTTCATCTTGCAACTATTACCCACGCTCAACAACAGATTGGTTCGCCCTGTTTGGTTTCATCAAAATTGCCAAAAAAATTTAGGAAAATAAAGAAAAAAAATTGTCAAAGTTTTTGCACGCTTTTCAGAGAACGTGCTGCATTTCTGTTGACCACATCCCACCTCAGTTGTAGGTGCCAATTTTTGTGGTTGCATCTTTTTTGATACTTGTTCAGAGAAAATTATAAAAAAATAGTGAAAAAATAAAAAAGTTTCATTCCCACCGGTGCCTTTTGGAAAAATCAGGGAAAAATTCAGGAAAAACGAAAAATCCGTGTTATTTGCTTATTTTGTGCGTTCTTTCCATCGTCCTTTGTTTTCACCTTGTTGCGCCACGTCTCGACACGTCTTAGCTAGTAGCTGTGAGTTGTACTTTGGATCTGGATTGAACAATCGCTAATCTGCATTCGTTAATTGCTAATCCTTGTTGTTATATTGTGTGCCTACCCATAGCTGCACATATTCTTCTATCAGCACAGGTTCGTCTTGCAACTGTTACCCAAGCTCAACAACAGATTGCTTCGCCCTGTTTGGTTTCAACAAAATTGCCAAAAAAATTTAGGAAAATAAAGAAAAAAAAATTGTCAAAGTTTTTGCACGCTTTTTAGAGAACGTGCTTTATTTCTGTAGACCACCTCCCACCTTAGTTGTACGTGCCAATTTTTGTGGTTGCATCTTTTTTTATCCTTGTTTGAAGAAAATGATAAAAAAAATAGTGAAAAAATAAAAAAGTTTGATTCCCACCGGTGCCATTTGGAAAAATCAGGGAAAAATTCAGGAAAAAGAAAAAATCCGTGTTATTTGCTTGTTCTGTGCGTTCTTTCCATCGTCCTTTGTTTTCACCTTATTGCGCTATGTGTCGACACGTCTTAGCCAGCAGCTGTGATTTGTACTTTGGATCCGGAATGAACAATCGCTATTCTGCACTCATTAATTGCTAATCATTGCTGTCATATTGTGTGCCTACCCATAGCTCCATATATTCTTCTATCAGCACAGGTTCATCTTATAACTGTTACCCACGCTCAACAACAGATTGCTTCGCCCAGTTTGGTTTCATCAAAATTGCCAAAAAAATTTAGGAAAATAAAGAAAAAAAATTGTCAAAGTTTTTGCACGCTATTTCTGTAGACCACATCCCACCTCAGTTGTAGGTGCCAATTTTTGTGGTTGCATCTTTTTTGGTCCTTGTTCAGAGAAAATTATAAAAAAATAGTGAAAAAATAAAAAAGTTTGATTGCCACGAGTGCCTTTTGGAAAAATCAGGGAAAATTTAAGAAAAAAAATACGTGTTATTTGCTTGTTTTGTGCGTTCTTTCCATCGTCCTTTGTTTTCACCATGTTGCGCTACGTCTCGACACGTCTTAGCCAGCAGCTGTGATTTGTACTTTGGATCCGGATTGAACAATCGCTATCTGCACTCGTTAATTGCAAATCCTTGCTGTCATATTGTGTGCGTACCCATAGCTCCACATATTCTTCTATCAACACAGGTTCATCTTGCAACTTTTACCCACGCTCAATAACAGATTGGTTCGCCCTGTTTTGTTTCATCAAAATTGCCAAAAAAATTCAGGAAAATAAAAAAAAAATTGTTAAAGTTTTTGCACGCTTTTCAGAGAACGTGCTGTATTTCTATAGACCACATCCCACCTCAGTTGTAGGTGCCAATTTTTGTGGTTGCATCTTTTTTGGTCCTTGTTCAGAGAAAATTATAAAAAAATAGTGAAAAAATAAAAAAGTTTGATTCCCACTAGTGCCTTTTGGAAAAATTAGGGAAAAATTCAGGAAAAAGAAAAAATTCGTGTTATTTACTTGTTCTGTGCGTTCTTTCCATCGTCCTCTGTTTTCACCTTGTTGTGCTACGTCTCGACACGTCTTAGCCAGCAGCTGTGATTTGTACTTTGGATCTGGATTGAACAATCGCTAATCTGCACTCGTTAATTGCTAACCTTTGCTGTCATATTGTGTGCCTACCCATAGCTCCATATGTTCTTCTATTAGTACAGGTTCATCTTGCAACTGTTACCCACGCTCAACAACAGATTGGTTCGCCCTGTTTGGTTTCATCAAAATTGCCAAAAAAATTCAGGAAAATAAAGAAAAAAAATTGCCAAAGTTTTTGCATGCTTTTCAGAGAACGTGCTGCATTTCTGTAGACCACATCCCACCTCAGTTGTTGGTGACAATTTTTGTGGTTGCATCTTTTTTTATCCTTGTTCAGAGAAAATTATAAAAAAATAGTGAAAAAAAGTTTGATTCCCACTAGTGCCTTTTGGAAAAATTAGGGAAAAATTCAGGCAAAAAGGAAAAATCCGTGTTATTTGCTTGTTCTGTGCGTTCTTTCCATCGTCCTTTATTTTCACCTGATTGCGCTACGTCTCGACACGTCTTAGCCAGCAGCTGTGATTTGTACTTTGGATCTGGATTGAACAATCGCTAATCTGCACTCGTTAATTGCTAACCCTTGCTGTCATATTGTGTGCCTACCCATAGCTCCATATATTCTTCTATCAGCACATGTTCATCTTGCAACTGTTACCCACACTCAACAACCGATTGGTTCGCCCTGTTTGGTTTCATCAAAATTGCCAAAAAAATTTAGGAAAATAAAGAAAAAAATTGTCAAAGTTTTTGCACGCTTTTCAGAGAACGTGCTGTATTTTTGTAGACCACATCCCACCTCAGTTGTAGGTGCCAATTTTTGTGGTTGCATCTTTTTTATCCTTGTTCAGAGAAAATTATAAAAAAATAGTGAAAAATAAAGTTTGGTTCCCACTAGTGCCTTTTGGAAAAATCAGGGAAAAATTCAGGAAAAAGGAAAAATCCGTGTTATTTGCTTGTTCTGTGCGTTCTTTCCATCGTCCTTTGTTTTCACCTTGTTGCGCTATGTGTCGACACGTCTTAACCAGCAGCTGTGATTTGTACTTTGGATCCGGATTGAACAATCGCTATTCTGCACTCATTAATTGCTAATCCTTGCTGTCATATTGTGTGCCTACCCATAGCTCCATATATTCTTCTATCAGCACAGGTTCATCTTATAACTGTTACCCACGCTCAACAACAGATTGCTTCGCCCAGTTTGGTTTCATCAAAACTGCCAAAAAAATTTAGGAAAATAAAGAAAAAAAATTGTCAAAGTTTTTGCACGCTATTAAGAGAACGTGCTATATTTCTGTAGACCACATCCCACCTCAGTTGTAGGTGCCAATTTTTGTGGTTGCATCTTTTTTGGTCCTTGTTCAGAGAAAATTATAAAAAAAAATAGTGAAAAAATAAAAAAGTTTGATTGCCACGAGTGCCTTTTGGAAAAATCAGGGAAAATTCAAGAAAAAAAAACGTGTTATTTGCTTGTTTTATGCGTTCTTTCCATGGTCCTTTGTTTTCACCATGTTGCGCTACGTCTCGACACGTCTTAGCCAGCAGCTGTGATTTGTACTTTGGATCCGGATTGAACAATCGCTAATCTGCACTCGTTAATTGCAAATCCTTGCTGTCATATTGTGTGCGTACCCATAGCTCCACATATTCTTCTATCAACACAGGTTCATCATGCAACTTTTACCCACGCTCAACAACAGATTGGTTCGCCCTGTTTGGTTTCATCAAAATTGCCAAAAAAATTCAGGAAAATAAAGAAAAAAAATTGTTAAAGTTTTTGCATGCTTTTCAGAGAACGTGCTGCATTTCTGTAGACCACATCCCACCTCAGTTGTTGGTGACAATTTTTGTGGTTGCATCTTTTTTTATCCTTGTTTAGAGAAAATTATAAAAAAATAGTGAAAAAAAAAGTTTGATTCCCACTAGTGCCTTTTGGAAAAATTAGCAAAAAATTCAGGAAAAAAGGAAAAAATCCGTGTTATTTGCTTGTTCTGTGCGTTCTTTCCATCGTCCTTTATTTTCACCTTGTTGCGCTACGTCTCGACACGTCTTAGCCAGCAGCTGTGATTTGTACTTTGGATCTGGATTGAACAATCGCTAATCTGCACTCGTTAATTGCTAACACTTGCTGTCATATTGTGTGTCTACCCATAGCTCCATATATTCTTCTATCAGCACAGGTTCATCTTGCAACTGTTACCCACACTCAACAACAGATTGGTTCGCCCTGTTTGGTTTCATCAAAATTACCAAAAAAATTTAGGAAAATAAAGAAAAAAATTGTCAAAGTTTTTGCACGCTTTTCAGAGAACGTGCTGTATTTTTGTAGACCACATCCCACCTCAGTTGTAGGTGCCAATTTTTGTGGTTGCATCTTTTTTGATCCTTGTTCAGAGAAAATTATAAAAAAATAGTGAAAAAAAAAGTTTGGTTCCCACTAGTGCCTTTTGGAAAAATTAGGGAAAAATTCAGGAAAAAGGAAAAATCCGTGTTATTTGCTTGTTCTGTGCGTTCTTTCCATCGTCCTTTATTTTCACCTTGTTGCGCTACGTCTCGACACGTCTTAGCCAGCAGCTGTGATTTGTACTTTGGATCTGGATTGAACAATCGCTAATCTGCACTCGTTAATTGCTAACCTTGCTGTCATATTGTGTGCCTACCCATAGCTCCATATATTCTTCTATTAGCACAGGTTCATCTGGCAACTGTTACCCACGCTCAACAACAGATTGGTTCGCCCTGTTTGGTTTCATCAAAATTGCCAAAAAAATTCAGGAAAATAAAGAAAACAAATTGTCAAAGTGTTTGCATGCTTTTCAGAGAACGTGCTGCATTTCTGTAGACCACATCCCACCTCAGTTGTTGGTGACAATTTTTGTGGTTGCATCTTTTTTTATCCTTGTTCGGAGAAAATTATAAAAAAATAGTGAAAAAAAAAGTTTGATTCCCACTAGTGCCTTTTGGAAAAATTAGGGAAAAATTCAGGAAAAAAGGAAAAATCCATGTTATTTGCTTGGTCTGTGCGTTCTTTCCATCGTCCTTTATTTTCACCTTGTTGCGCTACGTCTCGACACGTCTTAGCCAGCAGCTGTGATTTGTACTTTGGATCTGGATTGAACAATCGCTAATCTGCACTCGTTAATTGCTAACCCTTGCTGTCATATTGTGTGCCTACCCATAGCTCCATATATTCTTCTATCAGCACAGGTTCATCTTGCAACTGTTACCCACACTCAACAACAGATTGGTTCGCCCTGTTTGGTTTCATCAAAATTGCCAAAAAAATTTAGAAAAATAAAGAAAAATATTGTCAAAGTTTTTGCACGCTTTTCAGAGAACGTGCTGTATTTTTGTAGACCACATCCCACCTCAGTTGTAGGTGCCAATTTTTGTGGTTGCATCTTTTTTGATCCTTGTTCAGAGAAAATTATAAAAAAATAGTGAAAAAAAAGTTTGATTCCCACTAGTGCCTTTTGGAAAAATTAGGAAAAAATTCAGGAAAAAAGGAAAAATCCGTGTTATTTGCTTGTTCTGTGCGTTCTTTCCATCGTCCTTTATTTTCACCTTGTTGCGCTACGTCTCGACACGTCTTAGCCAGCAGCTGTGATTTATACTTTGGATCTGGATTGAACAATCGCTATTCTGCACTCGTTAATTGCTAACCCTTGCTGTCATATTGTGTGCCTACCCATAGCTCCATATATTCTTCTATTAGCACAGGTTCATCTTGCAACTGTTACCCACGCTCAACAACAGATTGGTTCGCCCTGTTTGGTTTCATCAAAATTGCCAAAAAAATTCAGGAAAATAAAGAAAAAAAATTGTCAAAGTTTTTGCATGCTTTTCAGAGAACGTGCTGCATTTCTGTAGACCACATCCCACCTCAGTTGTTGGTGCCAATTTTTGTGGTTGCATCTTTTTTTGATCCTTGTTCAGAGAAAATTATAAAAAAATAGTGAAAAAAAAGTTTGATTCCCACTTGTGCCTTTTGCAAAAATTAGGGAAAAATTTAGGAAAAAAGGAAAAATCCGTGTTATTTGCTTGTTCTGTGCGTTCTTTCCATCGTCCTTTATTTTCACCTTGTTGTGCTACGTCTCGACACGTCTTAGCCAGCAGCTGTGATTTGTACTTTGGATCTGGATTGAACAATCGCTAATCTACACTCCTTAATTGCTAACCCTTGCTGTCATATTGTGTGCCTACCCATAGCTCCATATATTCTTCTATCAGCACAGGTTCATCTTGCAACTGTTACCCACACTCAACAACAGATTGGTTCGCCCCGTTTGGTTTCATCAAAATTGCCAAAAAAATTTAGGAAAATAAAGAAAAAAAATTGTTAAAGTTTTTGCACGCTTTTCAGAGAACGTGCTGTATTTTTGTAGACCACATCTCATCTCAGTTGTAGGTGCCAATTTTGGTGGTTGCGTCTTTTTTGATCCTTGTTCAGAGAAAATAATAAAAGAATAGTGAAATAAATAAAAATGTTTGATTCCCACCGGTGCCTTTTGGAAAAATCAGGGAAAAATTCAGGAAAAATGAAAAATCCGTGTTATTTGCTTGTTCTGTGCATTCTTTCCATCGTCCTTTATTTTTACCTTGTTGCGCTACGTCTCGACACGTCTTAGCCAGCAGCTGTGATTTGTACTTTGGATCTGGATTGAACAATCGCTAATCTGCACTCGTTAATTGCTAACCCTTGCTGTCATATTGTGTGCCTACACATAGCTCCATATATTCTTCTATCAGTACAGGTTCATCTTGCAACTGTTACCGACACTCAACAACAGATTGGTTCGCCCTGTTTGGTTTCATCAAAATTGCCAAAAAAATTTAGGAAAATAAAGAAAAAAATTGTCAAAGTTTTTGCACGCTTTTCAGAGAATGTGCTGTATTTTTGTAGACCACATCCCACCTCAGTTGTAGGTGCCAATTTTTGTGGTTGCATCTTTTTTTATCCTTGTTCAGAGAAAATTATAAAAAAATAGTGAAAAAAAAGTTTGATTCCCACTAGTGCCTTTTGGAAAAATTAGGGAAAAATTCAGGAAAAAAGGAAAAATCCGTGTTATTTGCTTTTTCTGTGCGTTCTTTCCATCGTCCTTTATTTTCACCTTGTTGCGCTACGTCTCGACACGTCTTAGCCAGCAGCTGTGATTTGTACTTTGGATCTGGATTGAACAATCGCTAATCTGCACTCGTTAATTGCTAACCCTTGCTGTCATATTGTGTGCCTACACATAGCTCCATATATTCTTCTATCAGCACAGGTTCATCTTGCAACTGTTACCCACACTCAACAACAGATTGGTTCGCCCTGTTTGGTTTCATCAAAATTGCCAAAAAAATTCAGGAAAATAAAGAAAAAAATTGTCAAAGTTTTTGCACGCTTTTCAGAGAATGTGCTGTATTTTTGTAGACCACATCCCACCTCAGTTGTAGGTGCCAATTTTTGTGGTTGCATCTTTTTTTATCCTTGTTCAGAGAAAATTATAAAAAAATAGTGAAAAAAAAGTTTGATTCCCACTTGTGCCTTTTGGAAAAATTAGGGAAAAATTTAGGAAAAAAGGAAAATTCCGTGTTATTTGCTCGTTCTGTGCGTTCTTTCCATCGTCCTTTATTTTCACCTTGTTGCGCTACGTCTCGACACGTCTTAGCCAGCAGCTGTGATTTGTACTTTGGATCTGGATTGAACAATCGCTAATCTACACTCGTTAACTGCTAACCCTTGCTGTCATATTGTGTGCCTACACATAGCTCCATATATTCTTCTATCAGCACAGGTTTATCTTGCAACTGTTACCCACACTCAACAACAGATTGGTTCGCCCTGTTTGGTTTCATCAAAATTGCCAAAAAAATTTAGGAAAATAAAGAAAAAAATTGTCAAAGTTTTAGCACGCTTTTCAGAGAACGTGCTGTATTTTTGTAGACCACATCCCACCTCAGTTGTAGGTGCCAATTTTTGTGGTTGCATCTTTTTTTATCCTTGTTCAGAGAAAATTATAAAAAAATAGTGAAAAAAAAGTTTGATTCCCACTAGTGCCTTTTGGAAAAATTAGGGAAAAATTCAGGAAAAAAGGAAAAATCCGTGTTATTTGCTTGTTCTGTGCGTTCTTTCCATCGTCCTTTATTTTCACCTTGTTGCGCTACGTCTCGACACGTCTTAGCCAGCAGCTGTGATTTGTACTTTGGATCTGGATTGAACAATAGCTAATCTGCACTCGTTAATTGCTAACCCTTGCTGTCATATTGTGTGCCTACCCATAGCTCCATATATTCTTCTATTAACACAGGTTCATCTTGCAACTGTTACCCACGCTCAACAACAGATTGGTTCGCCCTGTTTGGTTTCATCAAAATTGCCAAAAAAATTCAAGAAAATAAAGAAAAAAAATTGTCAAAGTTTTTGCATGCTTTTCAGAGAACGTGCTGCATTTCTGTAGACCACATCCCACCTCAGTTGTTGGTGCCAATTTTTGTGGTTGCATCTTTTTTTGATCCTTGTTCAGAGAAAATTATAAAAAAATAGTGAAAAAAAAGTTTGATTCCCACTTGTGCCTTTTGGAAAAATTAGGGAAAAATTTAGGAAAAAAGGAAAAATCCGTGTTATTTGCTCGTTCTGTGCGTTCTTTCCATCGTCCTTTATTTTCACCTTGTTGCGCTACGTCTCGACACGTCTTAGCCAGCAGCTGTGATTTGTACTTTGGATCTGGATTGAACAATCGCTAATCTACACTCGTTAACTGCTAACCCTTGCTGTCATATTGTGTGCCTACCCATAGCTCCATATATTCTTCTATCAGCACAGGTTCATCTTGCAACTGTTACCCACACTCAACAACAGATTGGTTCGCCCCGTTTGGTTTCATCAAAATTGCCAAAAAAATTTAGGAAAATAAAGAAAAAAAATTGTTAAAGTTTTTGCACGCTTTTCAGAGAACGTGCTGTATTTTTGTAGACCACATCTCATCTCAGTTGTAGGTGCCAATTTTCGTGGTTGCGTCTTTTTTGATCCTTGTTCAGAGAAAATAAAAAAAAAGTGAAATAAATAAAAATGTTTGATTCCCACCGGTGCCTTTTGGAAAAATCAGGGAAAAATTCAGGAAAAATGAAAAATCCGTGTTATTTGCTTGTTATGTGCGTTCTTTCCATCGTCCTTTGTTTTCACCTTGTTGCGCTACGTCTCGACACATCTTAGCCAGCAGCTGTGATTTGTACTTTGGATCCGGATTGAACAATCGCTAATCTGCATTTGTTAATTGCTAATCCTTGCTGTCATATTGTGTGCCTACCCATAGCTCCACATATTCTTCTATCAGCACAGGTTTATCTTGCAACTGTTACCCACGCCCAACAACAGATTGGTTCGCCCTGTTTGGTTTCATCAAAATTGCAAAAAAAATTCCAGAAAATAACGTAAAAAAATTGTCAAAGTTTTTGCACGCTTTTCAGAGAACGTGCTTTATTTCTGTAGACCACATCCCACCTCAGTTGTAGGTGCCAAATCTTGTGGTGCACCTTTTTTGGTCCATGTTTAGAGAAATTTATAAAAAAATAGTGAAAAAATAAAAAAGTTTGATTCCCACTAGTGCCTTTTGGAAAAGTCAGGGAAAAATTCAGGAAAAAAAGGAAAAATCCGTGTTATTTGCTTGTTCTGTGCGTTCTTTCCATCGTCCTTTGTTTTCACCTTGTTGCGCTACGTCTCGATACGTCTTAGCCAGCAGCTGTGATTTGTACTTTGGATCTGGATTGAACAATCGCTAATCTGCACTCGTTAATTGCTAAACCTTGCTGTCATATTGTGTGCCTACCCATAGCTCCATATATTCTTCTATTAGCACAGGTTCATCTTGCAACTGTTACCCACGCTCAACAACAGATTGGTTCGCCCTGTTTGGTTTCATCAAAATTGCCAAAAAAATTCAGGAAAATAAAGAAGAAAAATTGTCAAAGTTTTTGCACGCTTTTCAGAGAACGTGCTGCATTTCTGTAGACAACATCCCACCTCAGTTGTAGGTGCCAATTTTTGTGGTTCATCTTTTTTGATCCTTGTTCAGAGAAAATTATAAAAAAATAGTGAAAAAATAAAAAAGTTTGATTCCCACCGGTGCCTTTTGGAAAAATCAGGGAAAAATTTGGGAAAAACGAAAAATCCGTGTTATTTGCTTGTTCTGTGCGTTCTTTCCATCGTCCTTTGTTTTCACTTTTTTGCGCCACATCTCGACACGTCTTAGCTAGTAGCTGTGATTTGTACTTTGGATCCGGATTGAACAATCGCTAATCTGCACTCGTTAATTGCAAATCCTTGCTGTCATATTGTGTGCCTACCCATAGCTGCACATATTCTTCTATCAGCACAGGTTCATCTTGCAACTGTTACCCATGCTCAACAACAGATTGGTTCGCCCTGTTTGGTTTCATCAAAATTGCCAAAAAATTCAAGAAAATAAAGAAAAAAATTGTCAAAGTTTTTGCACACTTTTCAGAGAAGGTGCTGTATTTCTGCAGACCACATCCCACCTCAGTTGTAGGTGCCAATTTTTATGGTTGCATCTTTTTTGATCCTTGTTCAGAGACAATAATAAAAAAATAGTGAAAAAATAAAAAAGTTTGATTCCCACCATTGCCTATTGGAAAAATTAGTGAAAAATTTAGGAAAAAGGAAAAATCTGTGTTATTTGCTTGTTCTGTTCGTTCTTTCCATCGTCCTTTGTTTTCACCTTGTTATGCTATGTCTCGACATGTCTTAGCCAGCAGCTATGATTTGTACTTTGGATCCAAATTGAACAATCGCTAATCTACACTCGTTAATTGCTAACCCTTGCTGTCATATTGTGTGCCTACCCATAGCTCCATATATTCTTCTATTAGCATAGGTTCATCTTGCAACAGTTACCCACGCTCAAAAACAGATTGGTTCGCCCTGTTTGGTTTCATCAAAATTGCCAAAAAAATTCAAAAAAATAAAGAAAAAAAATTATCAAAGTTTTTGCACGCTTTTCAGAGAACGTGCTTTATTTCTGTAGACCACATCCCACCACAGTTGTAGGTGCCAATTTTTGTGGTTGCATCTTTTTGGTCCTTGTTTAGACAAAATTATAAAAAAATAGTGAAAAAATAAAAAAGTTTGATTCCCACTAGTGCCTTTTGGAAAAATCAGAGAAAAATTCAGGAAAAAAGGAAAAATCCGTGTTATTTGCTTGTTCTGTGCGTTCTTTCCATCGTCCTTTGTTTTCACCTTGTTGCGCTATGTCTCGACACGTCTTAGCCAGCAGTTGTGATTTGTACTTTGGACCCGGATTGAACAATCGCTAATCTGCACTCGTTAATTGCTAACCCTTGCTATCATTTTGTGTGCCTACCCATAGCTCCACATATTCTTCTATCAGGTTCATCTTGTAACTGTTACCCATGCTCAACAACAGATTGGTTCGCCCTGTTTGGTTTCATCAAAATTGCCAAAAAATTCAGGAAAATAAAGAAAAAAATTTATCAAAGTTTTTGCACGCTTTTCAGAGAACGTGTTGTATTTCTGTAGACCACATCCCACCTCAGTTGTAGGTGCTAATTTTTGTGGTTGCATCTTTTTTGATCCTTGTTCAGATAAAATGATAAAAAAATAGTGAAAAAACAAAAAAGTTTGATTCCCACCGGTGCCTTTTGGAAAAAATCACAAAAAAATTCAGGAAAAAGGAAAAATCCGTGTTATTTGCTTGTTCTGTGCGTTCTTTCCATCATCCTTTGTTTTCATCATGTTGCGCTACGTCTCGACACGTCTTAGCCAGTAGTTGTGATTTGTACTTTGGATCCGGATTGAACAATCGCTATTCTGCACTCGTTAATTGCTAACCCTTGCTGTCATATTGTGTGCCTACCCATAGCTCCACATATTTTTCTATCAGCACAGGTTCATCTTACAACGGTTACCCACGCTCAACAACAGATTGGTTCGCCCTGTTTGGTTTCATCAAAATTGCCTAAAAAATTCAGGAAAATAAAGAAAAAAATTTATCAAAGTTTTTGCACGCTTTTCAAAGAACGTGATGTATTTCTGTAGACCACATCCCACCTCAGTTGTAGGTGCCAATTTTTGTGGTTGCATCTTTTTTGATCCTTGTTCAGATAAAATGATAAAAAATAGTGAAAAAATAAAAAAAGTTTGATTCCCACCGGCGCCTTTTGGAAAAATCAGGGAAAAATTCAGGAAAAAGGAAAAATCCGAGTTATTTGCTTGTTCTGTGCGTTCTTTCCATCGTCCTTTGTTTTCACCATGTTGCGCTACGTCTCGACACGTCTTAGCCAGCAGTTGTGATTTGTACTTTGGATCTGGATTGATCAATCGCTAATTTGCACTCGTTAATTGCTAACCCTTGCTGTCATATTGTATGCCTACCCATAGCTCCACATATTCTTCTATCAGCACAGGTTCATCTTGCAACTGTTACCCATGCTCAACAACAGATTGGTTCGCCCTGTTTGGTTTCATCAAAATTGCCAAAAAAATTCAGAAAAATAAAGAAAAAAATTTATCAAAGTTTTTGCATGCTTTTCAGAGAACGTGTTGTATTTCTGTAGACGACATCCCACCTCAGTTGTAGGTGCCAATTTTTGTGGTTGCATCTTTTTTTATCCTTGTTCAGATAAAATGATAAAAAAAATAGTGAAAAAATAAAAAAGTTTGATTCCCACCGGTGCCTTTTGGAAAAATCACGGAAAAATTCAGGAAAAAGGAATAGTCCGTGTTATTTGCTTGTTCTGTGCGTTCTTTCCATCGTCCTTTGTTTTCACCATGTTGCGCTACGTCTCGACACGTCTTAGCCAGCAGTTGTGAGTTTTACTTTGGATCTGGATTGAACAATCGCTAATCTGCACTCGTTAATTGCTAACCCTTGCTGTCATATTGTGTGCCTACCCATAGCTCCACATATTCTTCTATCAGCACAGGTTCATCTTACAACTGTTACCCACGCTCAACAATAGATTGGTTCGCCCTGTTTGGTTTCATCAAAATTGCCAAAAAAATTTAGGAAAATAAAGAAAAAAAATTGTCAAAGTTTTTGCATGCTTTTCAGAGAACGTGTTGTATTTCTGTAGACCACATCCCACCTCAGTTGTAGGTGCCAATTTTTGTGGTTGCATCTTTTTTGATCCTTGTTCAGAGAAAATTATAAAAAAAATAGTGAAAAAATAAAAAAGTTTGATTCCCACCAGTGCCTTTTGGAAAATCAGGGAAAAATTCAGGAAAAAGGAAAAATCCGTGTTATTTGCTCGTTCGGTGCGTTCTTACCATCGTCCTTTGTTTTCAACTTGTTGCGCTACGTCTCGACACGTCTTAGCCAGCAGCTGTGGTTTGTACTTTGGATCCGGATTGAACAATCGCTAATCTGCACTTGTTAATTGCTAATCCTTGCTGTCATATTGTGTGCCTACCCATAGCTCCACATATTCTTCTATCAGCACAGGTTCATCTTGCAACTGTTACCCACGCTCAACAACAGATTGGTTCACCCTGTTTAGTTTCATCAAAATTGCCAAAAAAATTTAGGAAAATAAAGGAAAAAATTGTCAAAGTTTTTGCACGCTTTTCAGAGAAGGTGTTGTATTTCTACAGACCACATCCCACCTCAGTTGTAGGTGCCAATTTTTGTGGTTGCATCTTTTTTGATCCTTGTTCAGAGACAAAAATAAAAAAAAATAGTGAAAAAATAAAAAAGTTTGATTCCCACCATTGCCTTTTGGAAAAATCAGTGAAAAATTCAGGAAAAAGGAAAAATCTGTGTTATTTGCTTGTTCTGTTCGTTCTTTCCATCGTCCTTTGTTTTCACCTTGTTGCGCTACGTCTCGACACGTCTAAGCCAGCAGCTGTGATTTGTACTTTGGATCCGAACTGAACAATCGCTAATCTGCACTCGTTAATTGCTAACCCTTGCTGTCATATTGTGTGCCTACCCATAGCTCCATATATTCTTCTATTAGCATAGGTTCATCTTGCAACTGTTACCCACGCTCAACAACAGATTGGTTCGCCCTGTTTGGTTTCATCAAAATTGCCAAAAAAATTCAAGAAAATAAAGAAAAAAAATTATCAAAGTTTTTGCACGCTTTTCAGAGAACGTGCTTTATTTCTGTGGACCACATCCCACCTCAGTTGTAGGTGCCAATTTTTGTGGTTGCATCTTTTTGGTCCTTGTTCAGAGAAAATTATTAAAAAATAGTGAAAAAATAAAAAGTTTGATTCCCACTACTGGCTTTTGGAAAAATCAGGGAAAAATTCAGGAAAAAAGGAAAAATCCGTATTATTTGCTTGTTCCGTGCGTTCTTTCCATCGTCCATTGTTTTCACCTTGTTGCGCTACGTCTCGACACGTCTTAGCCAGCAGTTGTGATTTGTACTTTGGATCCGGATTGAACAATCGCTAATCTGCACTCGTTAATTGCTAACCCTTGCTGTCATATTGTGTGCCTACCCATAGCTCCACATATTCTTCTATCAGCACAGGTTCATCTTGCAACTGTTAGCCACGCCCAACAACAGATTGGTTCGCCCTGTTTGGTTTCATCAAAATTGCCAAAAAAATTTAGGAAAATAAAGAAAAAAATTGTCAAAGTTTTTGCACGCTTTTCAGAGAACGTGTTATATTTTTGTAGACCACATCCCACCTCAGTTATAGGTGCCAATTTTTGTGGTTGCATCTTTTTTGATCCTTGTTCAGAGAAAATTATAAAAAAATAGTGAAAAAATAAAAAAGTTTGATTCCCACCAGTGCCTTTTGGAAAATCAGGGAAAAATTCAGGAAAAAGGAAAAATCCGTGTTATTTGCTTGTTTTGTGTGTTCTTTCCATCGTCCTTTGTTTTCAACTTGTTGCGCTACGTCTCGACACGTCTTAACCAGCAGCTGTGATTTGTACTTTGGATCCGCATTGAAAAATCGCTAATCTGCACTTGTTAATTGCTAATCCTTGCTGTCATATTGTGTGCCTACCCATAGCTCCACATATTCTTCTATCAGCACAGGTTCATCTTGCAACTGTTACCCACGCTCAACAACAGATTGGTTCACCCTGTTTAGTTTCATCAAAATTGCCAAAAAAATTTAGGAAAGTAAAGGAAAAAATTGTCAAAGTTTTTGCACGCTTTTCAGAGAAGGTGTTGTATTTCTATAGACCACATCCCACCTCTGTTGTAGGTGCCAATTTTTGTGGTTGCATCTTTTTTGATCCTTGTTCAGAGACAAAAATAAAAAAAATAGTGAAAAAATAAAAAAGTTCGATTCCCACCATTGCCTTTTGGAAAAATCAGTGAAAAATTCAGGAAAAAGGAAAAATCTGTGTTATTTGCTTGTTCTGTTCGTTCTTTCCATCGTCCTTTGTTTTCACCTTGTTGCGCTACGTCTCGACACGTCTAAGCCAGCAGCTGTGATTTGTACTTTGGATCCGAATTGAACAATCGCTAATCTGCACTCGTTAATTGCTAACCCTTGCTGTCATATTGTGTGCCTACCCATAGCTCCATATATTCTTCTATTAGCATAGGTTCATCTTGCAACTGTTACCCACGCTCAACAACAGATTGGTTCACCCTATTTAGTTTCATCAAAATTGCCAAAAAAATTTAGGAAAATAAAGGAAAAAAATTGTCAAAGTTTTTGCACGCTTTTCAGAGAAGGTGTTGTATTTCTACAGACCACATCCCACCTCAGTTGTAGGTGCCAATTTTTGTGGTTGCATCTTTTTTGATCCTTGTTCAGAGACAAAAATAAAAAAAATAGTGAAAAAATAAAAAAGTTTGATTCCCACCATTGCCTTTTGGAAAAATCAGTGAAAAATTCAGGAAAAAGGAAAAATCTGTGTTATTTGCTTGTTCTGTTCGTTCTTTCCATCGTCCTTTGTTTCACCTTGTCGCGCTACGTCTCGACACGTCTTAGCCAGTTGCTGTGATTTGTACTTTGGATCCGGATTGAACAATCGCTAATCTACACTCGTTAATTGCTAACCCTTTGCTGTCATATTGTGTGCCTACCCATAGCTCCATATATTTTTCTATTAGCACAGGTTCATCTTGCAACTGTTACCCACGCTCAACAACAGATTGGTTCGCCCTGTTTGGTTTCATCAAAATTGCCAAAAAAATTCAGGAAAATAAAGAAAAAAAATTGTCAAAGTTTTTGCACGCTTTTTAGAGAACGTGCTGCATTTCTGTACACCACATCCCACCTCAGTTGTAGGTGCCAATTTTTGTGGTTGCATCTCTTTTGATCCTTGTTCAGAGAAAATTATAAAAAAATAGTGAAAAAAAATAAAAAGTTCGATTCCCACTAGTGGCTTTTGGAAAAATTAGGGAAAAATTCAGGAAAAAAAGGAAAAATCCGTGTTATTTGCTTGTTCTGTGCGTTCTTTCCATCGTCCTTTGTTTTAACCTTGTTGCGCTACGTCTCGACACGTCTTAGCCAGCAGCTGTGATTTGTACTTTGGATCCGGATTAAACAATCGCTAATCTGCACTCGTTAATTGCTAACCCTTGCTATCATATTGTGTGCCTAACCATAGCTCCATATATTCTTCTTTCAGCACAGGTTCATCTTGCAACTGTTACCCACGCTCAACAATATTGGTTCGCCCTGTTTGGTTTCATCAAAATTGCTAAAAAATTTAGGAAAATAAAGAAAAAAAATTGTCAAAGTTTTTGCACGCTTTTCAGAGAACGTGCTTTATTTCTGTAGACCACATCCCACCTTAGTTGTAGGTGCCAATTTTTGTGGTTGCATCTTTTTTGGTCCTTATTTAGAGAAAATTATAAAAAAATAGTGAAAAAATAAAAAAGTTTGATTCCCACTAGTGCCTTTTGGAAAAATCAGGAAAAAAATCAAGAAAAAAGGAAAAATCCGTGTTATTTGCCTGTTCTGTGCATTCTTTCCATCGTCCTTTGTTTTCACCTTATTGCGCTACGTCTTGACACGTCTTAGCCAGCAGCTGTGATTTGTACTTTGGATCCGGATTGAACAATCGCTAATCTGCACTCGTTAATTGCTAACCCTTGCTATCATATTGTGTGCCTACCCATAGCTCCATATATTCTTCTATTAGCACAGGTTCATCTTGTAACTGTTACCCACGCTCAACAACAGATTGGTTCGCCCTGTTTGGTTTCATCAAAATTGCCAAAAAAATTTAGAAAAATAAAGAAAAAAAAATTGTCAAAAATTTTTGCACGCTTTTCAGAGAGCGTGCTTTATTTTTGTAGACCACATCCCACCTCAGTTGTAGGTGCCAATTTTTGTGGTTGCATCTTTTTTGGTCCTTGTTCAGAGAAAATTATAAAAAAATATTGAAAAAATAAAAAAGTTTGATTCCCACTAGTGCCTTTTGGAAAAATCAGGGAAAAATTCAGGAAAAAAGGAAAAATCCGTGTTATTTGCTTGTTCTGTGCGTTCTTTCCATCGTCCTTTGTTTTCACCTTGTTGCGCTACGTCTCGACACGTCTTAGCCAGCAGATGTGATTTGTACTTTGGATCCGGATTGAACAATCGCTAATCTGCACTCGTTAATTGCTAACCCTTACTGTCATATTGTGTGCCTAACCATAGCTCCATATATTCTTCTTTCAGCACAGGTTCATCTTGCAACTGTTACCCATGCTCAACAATAGATTGGTTCGCCCTGTTTGGTTTCATCAAAATTGCCAAAAAAATTTAGGAAAATAAAGAAAAAAAATTATCAAAGTTTTTGCACGCTTTTCAGAGAACGTGCTGTATTTCTGTAGACCACATCCCACCTTAGTTGTAGGTGCCAATTTTTGTGGTTGCATCTTTTTTGATCCTTGTTCAGAGAAAATAATAAAAAAAATAGTGAAAAAATAAAAAATTTTGATTCCCACCGGTGCCCTTTGGAAAAATCAGGGAAAAATTCAGGAAAAAGGAAAAATCTGTGTTATTTGCTTGTTCTGTGCGTTCTTTCCATCGTCCTTTGTTTTCACCTTGTTGCGCTACGTCTCGACACGTCTTAGCCAGCAGCTGTGATTTGTACTTTGGATCCGGATTGAACAATCGCAAATCTACACTCGTTAATTGCTAACCCTTGCTATCATTTTGTGTGCCTACCCATAGCTCCACATATTCTTCAATCAGCACAGGTTCATCTTGCAACTGTTACCCATGCTCAACAACAGATTGGTTCGCCCTGTTTGGTTTCATCAAAATTGCCAAAAAATTCAGGAAAATAAAGAAAAAAATTTATCAAAGTTTTTGCACGCTTTTCAGAGAACGTGTTGTATTTCTGTAGACCACATCCCACCTCAGTTGTAGGTGCTAATTTTTGTGGTTGCATCTTTTTTGATCCTTGTTCAGATAAAATGATAAAAAAATAGTGAAAAAACAAAAAAGTTTGATTCCCACCGGTGCCTTTTGGAAAAAATCACGGAAAAATTCAGGAAAAAGGAAAAATCCGTGTTATTTGCTTGTTCTGTGCGTTCTTTCCATCGTCCTTTGTTTTCATCATGTTGCGCTACGTCTCGACACGTCTTAGCCAGTAGTTGTGATTTGTACTTTGGATCCGGATTGAACAATCGCTATTCTGCACTCGTTAATTGCTAACCCTTGCTGTCATATTGTGTGCCTACCCATAGCTCCACATATTTTTCTATCAGCACAGGTTCATCTTACAACGGTTACCCGCGCTCAACAACAGATTGGTTCGCCCTGTTTGGTTTCATCAAAATTGCCTAAAAAATTCAGGAAAATAAAGAAAAAAATTTATCAAAGTTTTTGCACGCTTTTCAGAGAACGTGATGTATTTCTGTAGACCACATCCCACCTCAGTTGTAGGTGCCAATTTTTGTGGTTGCATCTTTTTTGATCCTTGTTCAGATAAAATGATAAAAAAATAGTGAAAAAATAAAAAAAGTTTGATTCCCACCGGCGCCTTTTGGAAAAATCAGGGAAAAATTCAGGAAAAAGGAAAAATCCGAGTTATTTGCTTGTTCTGTGCGTTCTTTCCATCGTCCTTTGTTTTCACCATGTTGCGCTACGTCTCGACACGTCTTAGCCAGCAGTTGTGATTTGTACTTTGGATCTGGATTGAACAATCGCTAATTTGCACTCGTTAATTGCTAACCCTTGCTGTCATATTGTATGCCTACCCATAGCTCCACATATTCTTCTATCAGCACAGGTTCATCTTGCAACTGTTACCCATGCTCAACAACAGATTGGTTCGCCCTGTTTGGTTTCATCAAAATTGCCAAAAAAATTCAGAAATATAAAGAAAAAAATTTATCAAAGTTTTTGCATGCTTTTCAGAGAACGTGCTGTATTTCTGTAGACGACATCCCACCTCAGTTGTAGGTGCCAATTTTTGTGGTTGCATCTTTTTTGATCCTTGTTCAGATAAAATGATAAAAAAAATAGTGAAAAAATAAAAAAGTTTGATTCCCACCGGTGCCTTTTGGAAAAATCACGGAAAAATTCAGGAAAAAGGAATAGTCCGTGTTATTTGCTTGTTCTGTGCGTTCTTTCCATCGTCCTTTGTTTTCACCATGTTGCGCTACGTCTCGACACGTCTTAGCCAGCAGTTGTGAGTTTTACTTTGGATCTGGATTGAACAATCGCTAATCTGCACTCGTTAATTGCTAACCCTTGCTGTCATATTGTGTGCCTACCCATAGCTCCACATATTCTTCTATCAGCACAGGTTCATCTTACAACTGTTACCCACGCTCAACAACAGATTGGTTCGCCCTGTTTGGTTTCATCAAAATTGCCAAAAAAATTTAGGAAAATAAAGAAAAAAAATTGTCAAAGTTTTTGCATGCTTTTCAGAGAACGTGTTGTATTTCTGTAGACCACATCCCACCTCAGTTGTAGGTGCCAATTTTTGTGGTTGCATCTTTTTGATCCTTGTTCAGAGAAAATTATAAAAAAAATAGTGAAAAAATAAAAAAGTTTGATTCCCACCGGTGCCTTTTGGAAAATCAGGGAAAAATTCAGGAAAAAGGAAAAATCCGTGTTATTTGCTCGTTCGGTGCGTTCTTACCATCGTCCTTTGTTTTCAACTTGTTGCGCTACGTCTCGACACGTCTTAGCCAGCAGCTGTGGTTTGTACTTCGGATCCGGATTGAACAATCGCTAATCTGCACTTGTTAATTGCTAATCCTTGCTGTCATATTGTGTGCCTACCCATAGCTCCACATATTCTTCTATCAGCACAGGTTCATCTTGCAACTGTTACCCACGCTCAACAACAGATTGGTTCACCCTGTTTAGTTTCATCAAAATTGCCAAAAAAATTTAGGAAAATAAAGGAAAAAATTGTCAAAGTTTTTGCACGCTTTTTAGAGAACGTGCTGCATTTCTGTACACCACATCCCACCTCAGTTGTAGGTGCCAATTTTTGTGGTTGCATCTCTTTTGATCCTTGTTCAGAGAAAATTATAAAAAAATAGTGAAAAAAAAATAAAAAGTTCGATTCCCACTAGTGGCTTTTGGAAAAATTAGGGAAAAATTCAGGAAAAATGGAAAAATCCGTGTTGTTTGCTTGTTCTGTGCGTTCTTTCCATCGTCCTTTGTTTTAACCTTGTTGCGCTACGTCTCGACACGTCTTAGCCAGCAGCTGTGATTTGTACTTTGGATCCGGATTAAACAATCGCTAATCTGCACTCGTTAATTGCTAACCCTTGCTATCATATTGTGTGCCTAACCATAGCTCCATATATTCTTCTTTCAGCACAGTTCATCTTGCAACTGTTACCCACGCTCAACAACATTGGTTCGCCCTGTTTGGTTTCATCAAAATTGCTAAAAAATTTAGGAAAATAAAGAAAAAAAATTGTCAAAGTTTTTGCACGCTTTTCAGAGAACGTGCTTTATTTCTGTAGACCACATCCCACCTTAGTTGTAGGTGCCAATTTTTGTGGTTGCATCTTTTTTGGTCCTTGTTTAGAGAAAATTATAAAAAAATAGTGAAAAAATAAAAAAAGTTTGATTCCTACTAGTGCCTTTTGGAAAAATCAGGAAAAAAATCAGGAAAAAAGGAAAAATCCGTGTTATTTGCCTGTTCTGTGCATTCTTTCCATCGTCCTTTGTTTTCACCTTATTGCGCTACGTCTCGACACGTCTTAGCCAGCAGCTGTGATTTGTACTTTGGATCCGGATTGAACAATCGCTAATCTGCACTCGTTAATTGCTAGCCCTTGCTGTCATATTGTGTGCCTACCCATAGCTCCATATATTCTTCTATTAGCACAGGTTCATCTTGCAACTGTTACCCACGCTCAACAACAGATTGGTTCGCCCTGTTTGGTTTCATCAAAATTGCCAAAAAAATTCAGAAAAATAAAGAAAAAAAAATTGTCAAAAATTTTTGCACGCTTTTCAGAGAGCGTGCTTTATTTTTGTAGACCACATCCCACCTCAGTTGTAGGTGCCAATTTTTGTGGTTGCATCTTTTTTGGTCCTTGTTCAGAGAAAATTATAAAAAAATATTGAAAAAATAAAAAAGTTTGATTCCCACTAGTGCCTTTTGGAAAAATCAGGGAAAAATTCAGGAAAAAAGGAAAAATCCGTGTTATTTGCTTGTTCTGTGCGTTCTTTCCATCGTCCTTTGTTTTCACCTTGTTGCTCTACGTCTCGACACGTCTTAGCCAGCAGATGTGATTTGTACTTTGGATCCGGATTGAACAATCGCTAATCTGCACTCGTTAATTGCTAACCCTTGCTGTCATATTGTGTGCCTAACCATAGCTCCATATATTCTTCTTTCAGCACAGGTTCATCTTGCAACTGTTATCCACGCTCAACAATAGATTGGTTCGCCCTGTTTGGTTTCATCAAAATTGCCAAAAAAAATTTGGAAGATAAAGAAAAAAAATTATCAAAGTTTTTGCACGCTTTTCAGAGAACGTGCTGTATTTCTGTAGACCACATCCCACCTTAGTTGTAGGTGCCAATTTTTGTGGTTGCATCTTTTTTGATCCTTGTTCAGAGAAAATAATAAAAAAATAGTGAAAAAATAAAAAATTTTGATTCCCACCGGTGCCCTTTGGAAAATCAGGGAAAAATTCAGGAAAAAAGGAAAAATCCGTATTATTTGCTTGTTCCGTGCGTTCTTTCCATTGTCCATTGTTTTCACCTTGTTGCGCTACGTCTCGACACGTCTTAGCCAGTAGTTGTGATTTGTACTTTAGATCCGGATTGAACAATCGCTAATCTGCACTCGTTAATTGCTAACCCTTGCTGTCATATTGTGTGCCTACCCATAGCTCCACATATTCTTCTATCAGCACAGGTTCATCTTGCAACTGTTAGCCACGCCCAACAACAGATTGGTTCGCCCTGTTTGGTTTCATCAAAATTGCCAAAAAAATTTAGGAAAATAAAGAAAAAAATTGTCAAAGTTTTTGCACGCTTTTCAGAGAACGTGTTATATTTCTGTAGACCACATCCCACCTCAGTTATAGGTGCCAATTTTTGTGGTTGCATCTTTTTTGATCCTTGTTCAGAGAAAATTATAAAAAAATAGTGAAAAAATAAAAAAGTTTGATTCCCACCAGTGCCTTTTGGAAAATCAGGGAAAAATTCAGGAAAAAGGAAAAATCCGTGTTATTTGCTTGTTTTGTGCGTTCTTTCCATCGTCCATTGTTTTCAACTTGTTGCGCTACGTCTCGACACGTCTTAACCAGCAGCTGTGATTTGTACTTTGGATCCGCATTGAAAAATCGCTAATCTGCACTTGTTAATTGCTAATCCTTGCTGTCATATTGTGTGCCTACCCATAGCTCCACATATTCTTCTATCAGCACAGGTTCATCTTGCAACTGTTACCCACGCTCAACAACATATTGGTTCACCCTGTTTAGTTTCATCAAAATTGCCAAAAAAATTTAGGAAAGTAAAGGAAAAAATTGTCAAAGTTTTTGCACGCTTTTCAGAGAAGGTGTTGTATTTCTATAGACCACATCCCACCTCAGTTGTAGGTGCCAATTTTTGTGGTTGCATATTTTTTGATCCTTGTTCAGAGACAAAAATAAAAAAAATAGTGAAAAAATAAAAAAGTTCGATTCCCACCATTGCCTTTTGGAAAAATCAGTGAAAAATTCAGGAAAAAGGAAAAATCTGTGTTATTTGCTTGTTCTGTTCGTTCTTTCCATCGTCCTTTGTTTTCACCTTGTTGCGCTACGTCTCGACACGTCTAAGCCAGCAGCTGTGATTTGTACTTTGGATCCGAATTGAACAATCGCTAATCTGCACTCGTTAATTGCTAACCCTTGCTGTCATATTGTGTGCCTACCCATAGCTCCATATATTCTTCTATTAGCATAGGTTCATCTTGCAACTGTTACCCACGCTCAACAACAGATTGGTTCACCATATTTAGTTTCATCAAAATTGCCAAAAAAATTTAGGAAAATAAAGGAAAAAATTGTCAAAGTTTTTGCACGCTTTTCAGAGAAGGTGCTGTATTTTTGTAGACCACATCCCACCTCAGTTGTAGGTGCCAATTTTTGTGGTTGCATCTTTTTTGATCCTTGTTCAGAGACAAAAATAAAAAAATAGTGAAAAAATAAAAAAGTTTGATTCCCACCATTGCCTTTTGGAAAAATCAGTGAAAAATTCAGGAAAAAGGAAAAATCTGTGTTATTTGCTTGTTCTGTTCGTTCTTTCCATCGTCCTTTGTTTTCACCTTGTCGCGCTACGTCTCGACACGTCTTAGCCAGTTGCTGTGATTTGTACTTTGGATCCGGATTGAACAATCGCTAATCTACACTCGTTAATTGCTAACCCTTTGCTGTCATATTGTGTGCCTACCCATAGCTCCATATATTTTTCTATTAGCACAGGTTCATCTTGCAACTGTTACCCACGCTCAACAACAGATTGGTTCGCCCTGTTTGGTTTCATCAAAATTGCCAAAAAAATTCAGGAAAATAAAGAAAAAAAATTGTCAAAGTTTTTGCACGCTTTTTAGAGAACGTGCTGCATTTCTGTACACCACATCCCACCTCAGTTGTAGGTGCCAATTTTTGTGGTTGCATCTCTTTTGATCCTTGTTCAGAGAAAATTATAAAAAAATAGTGAAAAAAAATAAAAAGTTTGATTCCCACTAGTGGCTTTTGGAAAAATTAGGGCAAAATTCAGGAAAAAAGGAAAAATCCGTGTTATTTGCTTGTTCTGTGCGTTCTTTCCATCGTCCTTTGTTTTAACCTTGTTGCGCTACGTCTCGACACGTCTTAGCCAGCAGCTGTGATTTGTACTTTGGATCCGGATTAAACAATCGCTAATCTGCACTCGTTAATTGCTAACCCTTGCTATCATATTGTGTGCCTAACCATAGCTCCATATATTCTTCTTTCAGCACTGGTTCATCTTGCAACTGTTACCCACGCTCAACAACATTGGTTCGCCCTGTTTGGTTTCAATAAAATTGCTAAAAAATTTAGGAAAATAAAGAAAAAAAATTGTCAAAGTTTTTGCACGCTTTTCAGAGAACGTGCTTTATTTCTGTAGACCACATCCCACCTTAGTTGTAGGTGCCAATTTTTGTGGTTGCATCTTTTTTGGTCCTTGTTTAGAGAAAATTATAAAAAAATAGTGAAAAAATAAAAAAGTTTGATTCCCACTAGTGCCTTTTGGAAAAATCAGGAAAAAAATCAGGAAAAAAGGAAAAATCCGTGTTATTTGCCTGTTCTGTGCATTCTTTCCATCGTCCTTTGTTTTCACCTTATTGCGCTACGTCTCGACACGTCTTAGCCAGCAGCTGTGATTTGTACTTTGGATCCGGATTGAACAATCGCTAATCTGCACTCGTTAATTGCTAACCCTTGCTGTCATATTGTGTGCCTACCCATAGCTCCATATATTCTTCTATTAGCACAGGTTCATCTTGCAACTGTTACCCACGCTCAACAACAGATTGGTTCGCCCTGTTTGGTTTCATCAAAATTGCCAAAAAAATTCAGAAAAATAAAGAAAAAAAAATTGTCAAAAATTTTTGCACGCTTTTCAGAGAGCGTGCTTTATTTTTGTAGACCACATCCCACCTCAGTTGTAGGTGCCAATTTTTGTGGTTGCATCTTTTTTGGTCCTTGTTCAGAGAAAATTATAAAAAAATATTGAAAAAATAAAAAAGTTTGATTCTCACTAGTGCCTTTTGGAAAAATCAGGGAAAAATTCAGGAAAAAAGGAAAAATCCGTGTTATTTGCTTGTTCTGTGCGTTCTTTCCATCGTCCTTTGTTTTCACCTTGTTGCGCTACGTCTCGACACGTCTTAGCCAGCTGATGTGATTTGTACTTTGGATCCGGATTGAACAATCGCTAATCTGCACTCGTTAATTGCTAACCCTTGCTGTCATATTGTGTGCCTAACCATAGCTCCATATATTCTTCTTTCAGCACAGGTTCATCTTGCAACTGTTACCCACGCTCAACAATAGATTGGTTCGCCCTGTTTGGTTTCATCAAAATTGCCAAAAAATTTAGGAAAATAAAGAAAAAAAATTATCAAAGTTTTTGCACGCTTTTCAGAGAACGTGCTGTATTTCTGTAGACCACATCCCACCTTAGTTGTAGGTGCCAATTTTTGTGGTTGCATCTTTTTTGATCCTTGTTCAGAGAAAATAATAAAAAAATAGTGAAAAAATAAAAAATTTTGATTCCCACCGGTGCCCTTTGGAAAAATCAGGGAAAAATTCAGGAAAAAAGGAAAAATCCGTATTATTTGCTTGTTCCGTGCGTTCTTTCCATTGTCCATTGTTTTCACCTTGTTGCGCTACGTCTCGACACGTCTTAGCCAGCAGTTGTGATTTGTACTTTGGATCCGGATTGAACAATCGCTAATCTGCACTCGTTAATTGCTAACCCTTGCTGTCATATTGTGTGCCTACCCATAGCTCCACATATTCTTCTATCAGCACAGGTTCATCTTGCAACTGTTAGCCACGCCCAACAACAGATTGGTTCGCCCTGTTTGGTTTCATCAAAATTGCCAAAAAAATTTAGGAAAATAAAGAAAAAAATTGTCAAAGTTTTTGCACGCTTTTCAGAGAACGTGTTATATTTCTGTAGACCACATCCCACCTCAGTTATAGGTGCCAATTTTTGTGGTTGCATCTTTTTTGATCCTTGTTCAGAGAAAATTATAAAAAAATAGTGAAAAAATAAAAAAGTTTGATTCCCACCAGTGCCTTTTGGAAAATCAGGGAAAAATTCAGGAAAAAGGAAAAATCCGTGTTATTTGCTTGTTTTGTGCGTTCTTTCCATCGTCCTTTGTTTTCAACTTGTTGCGCTACGTCTCGACACGTCTTAACCAGCAGCTGTGATTTGTACTTTGGATCCGCATTGAAAAATCGCTAATCTCCACTTGTTAATTGCTAATCCTTGCTGTCATATTGTGTGCCTACCCATAGCTCCACATATTCTTCTATCAGCACAGGTTCATCTTGCAACTGTTACCCACGCTCAACAACATATTGGTTCACCCTGTTTAGTTTCATCAAAATTGCCAAAAAAATTTAGGAAAGTAAAGGAAAAAATTTTCAAAGTTTTTGCACGCTTTTCAGAGAAGGTGTTGTATTTGTATAGACCACATCCCACCTTAGTTGTAGGTGCCAATTTTTGTGGTTGCATATTTTTTGATCCTTGTTCAGAGACAAAAATAAAAAAAATAGTGAAAAAATAAAAAAGTTCGATTCCCACCATTGCCTTTTGGAAAAATCAGTGAAAAATTCAGGAAAAAGGAAAAATCTGTGTTATTTGCTTGTTCTGTTCGTTCTTTCCATCGTCCTTTGTTTTCACCTTGTTGCGCTACGTCTCGACACGTCTAAGCCAGCAGCTGTGATTTGTACTTTGGATCCGAATTGAACAATCGCTAATCTGCACTCGTTAATTGCTAACCCTTGCTGTCATATTGTGTGCCTACCCATAGCTCCATATATTCTTCTATTAGCATAGGTTCATCTTGCAACTGTTACCCACGCTCAACAACAGATTGGTTCACCCTATTTAGCTTCATCAAAATTGCCAAAAAAATTTAGGAAAATAAAGGAAAAAATTGTCAAAGTTTTTGCACGCTTTTCAGAGAAGGTGTTGTATTTCTACAGACCACATCCCATCTCAGTTGTAGGTGCCAATTTTTGTGGCTGCATCTTTTTTGATCCTTGTTCAGAGACAAAAATAAAAAAATAGTGAAAAAATAAAAAAGTTTGATTCTCACCATTGCCTTTTGGAAAAATCAGTGAAAAATTCAGGAAAAAGGAAAAATCTGTGTTATTTGCTTGTTCTGTTCGTTCTTTCCATCGTCCTTTGTTTTCACCTTGTCGCGCTACGTCTCGACATGTCTTAGCCAGTTGCTGTGATTTGTACTTTGGATCCGGATTGAACAATCGCTAATCTACACTCGTTAATTGCTAACCCTTTGCTGTCATATTGTGTGCCTACCCATAGCTCCATATATTTTTCTATTAGCACAGGTTCATCTTGAAACTGTTACCCACGCTCAACAACAGATTGGTTCGCCCTGTTTGGTTTCATCAAAATTGCCAAAAAAATTCAGGAAAATAAAGAAAAAAAATTGTCAAAGTTTTTGCACGCTTTTTAGAGAACGTGCTGCATTTCTGTACACCACATCCCACCTCAGTTGTAGGTGCCAATTTTTGTGGTTGCATCTCTTTTGATCCTTGTTCAGAGAAAATTATAAAAAAATAGTGAAAAAAATAAAAAGTTCGATTCCCACTAGTGGCTTTTGGAAAAATTAGGGAAAAATTCAGGAAAAAAGGAAAAATCCGTGTTATTTGCTTGTTCTGTGCGTTCTTTCCATCGTCCTTTGTTTTAACCTTGTTGCGCTACGTCTCGACACGTCTTAGCCAGCAGCTGTGATTTGTACTTTGGATCCGGATTAAACAATCGCTAATCTGCACTCGTTAATTGCTAACCCTTGGTATCATATTGTGTGCCTAACCATAGCTCCATATATTCTTCTTTCAGCACAGGTTCATCTTGCAACTGTTACCCACGCTCAACAACATTGGTTCGCCCTGTTTGGTTTCATCAAAATTGCTAAAAAATTTAGGAAAATAAAGAAAAAAAATTGTCAAAGTTTTTGCACGCTTTTCAGAGAACGTGCTTTATTTCTGTAGACCACATCCCACCTTAGTTGTAGGTGCCAATTTTTGTGGTTGCATCTTTTTTGGTCCTTGTTTAGAGAAAATTATAAAAAAATAGTGAAAAAATAAAAAAGTTTGATTCCCACTAGTGCCTTTTGGAAAAATCAGGAAAAAAATCAGGAAAAAAGGAAAAATCCGTGTTATTTGCCTGTTCTGTGCATTCTTTCCATCGTCCTTTGTTTTCACCTTATTGCGCTACGTCTCGACACGTCTTAGCCAGCAGCTGTGATTTGTACTTTGGATCCGGATTGAACAATCGCTAATCTGCACTCGTTAATTGCTAACCCTTGCTGTCATATTGTGTGCCTACCCATAGCTCCATATATTCTTCTATTAGCACAGGTTCATCTTGCAACTGTTACCCACGCTCAACAACAGATTGGTTCGCCCTGTTTGGTTTCATCAAAATTGCCAAAAAAATTCAGAAAAATAAAGAAAAAAAAATTGTCAAAAATTTTTGCACGCTTTTCAGAGAGCGTGCTTTATTTTTGTAGACCACATCCCACCTCAGTTGTAGGTGCCAATTTTTGTGGTTGCATCTTTTTTGGTCCTTGTTCAGAGAAAATTATAAAAAAATATTGAAAAAATAAAAAAGTTTGATTCCCACTAGTGCCTTTTGGAAAAATCAGGGAAAAATTCAGGAAAAAAGGAAAAATCCGTGTTATTTGCTTGTTCTGTGCGTTCTTTCCATCGTCCTTTGTTTTCACCTTGTTGCGCTACGTCTCGACACGTCTTAGCCAGCAGATGTGATTTGTACTTTGGATCCGGATTGAACAATCGCTAATCTGCACTCGTTAATTGCTAACCCTTGCTGTCATATTGTGTGCCTAACCATAGCTCCATATATTCTTCTTTCAGCACAGGTTCATCTTGCAACTGTTATCCACGCTCAACAATAGATTGGTTCGCCCTGTTTGGTTTCATCAAAATTGCCAAAAAAATTTAGGAAAATAAAGAAAAAAAATTATCAAAGTTTTTGCACGCTTTTCAGAGAACGTGCTGTATTTCTGTAGACCACATCCCACCTTAGTTGTAGGTGCCAATTTTTGTGGTTGCATCTTTTTTGATCCTTGTTCAGAGAAAATAATAAAAAAATAGTGAAAAAATAAAAAATTTTGATTCCCACCGGTGCCCTTTGGAAAAATCAGGGAAAAATTCAGGAAAAAGGAAAAATCCGTGTTATTTGCTTGTTCTGTGCGTTCTTTCCATCGTCCTTTGTTTTCACCTTGTTGCGCTACGTCTCGACACGTCTTAGCCAGCAGCTGTGATTTGTACTTTGGATCCGGATTGAACAATCGCTAATCTACACTCGTTAATTGCTAACCCTTGCTATCATTTTGTGTGCCTACCCATAGCTCCACATATTCTTCTATCAGCACAGGTTCATCTTGCAACTGTTACCCATGCTCAACAACAGATTGGTTCGCCCTGTTTGGTTTCATCAAAATTGCCAAAAAATTCAGGAAAATAAAGAAAAAAATTTATCAAAGTTTTTGCACGCTTTTCAGAGAACGTGTTGTATTTCTGTAGACCACATCCCACCTTAGTTGTAGGTGCTAATTTTTGTGGTTGCATCTTTTTTGATCCTTGTTCAGATAAAATGATAAAAAAATAGTGAAAAAACAAAAAAGTTTGATTCCCACCGGTGCCTTTTGGAAAAAATCACGGAAAAATTCAGGAAAAAGGAAAAATCCGTGTTATTTGCTTGTTCTGTGCGTTCTTTCCATCGTCCTTTGTTTTCATCATGTTGCGCTACGTCTCGACACGTCTTAGCCAGTAGTTGTGATTTGTACTTTGGATCCGGATTGAACAATCGCTATTCTGCACTCGTTAATTGCTAACCCTTGCTGTCATATTGTGTGCCTACCCATAGCTCCACATATTTTTCTATCAGCACAGGTTCATCTTACAACGGTTACCCACGCTCAACAACAGATTGGTTCGCCCTGTTTGGTTTCATCAAAATTGCCTAAAAAATTCAGGAAAATAAAGAAAAAAATTTATCAAAGTTTTTGCACGCTTTTCAGAGAACGTGATGTATTTCTGTAGACCACATCCACCTCAGTTGTAGGTGCCAATTTTTGTGGTTGCATCTTTTTTGATCCTTGTTCAGATAAAATGATAAAAAAATAGTGAAAAAATAAAAAAAGTTTGATTCCCACCGGCGCCTTTTGGAAAAATCAGGGAAAAATTTAGGAAAAAGGAAAAATCCGAGTTATTTGCTTGTTCTGTGCGTTCTTTTCATCGTCCTTTGTTTTCACCATGTTGCGCTACGTCTCGACACGTCTTAGCAAGCAGTTGTGATTTGTACTTTGGATCTGGATTGAACAATCGCTAATTTGCACTCGTTAATTGCTAACCCTTGCTGTCATATTGTATGCCTACCCATAGCTCCACCTATTCTTCTATCAGCACAGGTTCATCTTGCAACTGTTACCCATGCTCAACAACAGATTGGTTCGCCCTGTTTGGTTTCATCAAAATTGCCAAAAAAATTCAGAAAAATAAAGAAAAAAATTTATCAAAGTTTTTGCATGCATTTCAGAGAACGTGCTGTATTTCTGTAGACGACATCCCACCTCAGTTGTAGGTGCCAATTTTTGTGGTTGCATCTTTTTTGATCCTTGTTCAGATAAAATGATAAAAAAATAGTGAAAAAATAAAAAAGTTTGATTCCCACCGGTGCCTTTTGGAAAAATCACGGAAAAATTCAGGAAAAAGGAATAGTCCGTGTTATTTGCTTGTTCTGTGCGTTCTTTCCATCGTCCTTTGTTTTCACCATGTTGCGCTACGTCTCGACACGTCTTAGCCAGCAGTTGTGAGTTTTACTTTGGATCTGGATTGAACAATCGCTAATCTGCACTCGTTAATTGCTAACCCTTGCTGTCATATTGTGTGCCTACCCATAGCTCCACATATTCTTCTATCAGCACAGGTTCATCTTACAACTGTTACCCACGCTCAACAACAGATTAGTTCGCCCTGTTTGGTTTCATCAAAATTGCCAAAAAAATTTAGGAAAATAAAGAAAAAAAATTGTCAAAGTTTTTGCATGCTTTTCAGAGAACGTGTTGTATTTCTGTAGACCACATCCCACCTCAGTTGTAGGTGCCAATTTTTGTGGTTGCATCTTTTTTGATCCTTGTTCAGAGAAAATTATAAAAAAAATAGTGAAAAAATAAAAAAGTTTGATTCCCACCGGTGCCTTTTGGAAAATCAGGGAAAAATTCAGGAAAAAGGAAAAATCCGTGTTATTTGCTCGTTCGGTGCGTTCTTACCATCGTCCTTTGTTTTCAACTTGTTGCGCTACGTCTCGACACGTCTTAGCCAGCAGTTGTGGTTTGTACTTTGGATCCGGATTGAACAATCGCTAATCTGCACTTGTTAATTGCTAATCCTTGCTGTCATATTGTGTGCCTACCCATAGCTCCACATATTCTTCTATCAGCACAGGTTCATCTTGCAACTGTTACCCACGCTCAACAACAGATTGGTTCACCCTGTTTGGTTTCATCAAAATTGCCAAAAAAAATTCAAGAAAATAAAGAAAAGAAATTATCAAAGTTTTTGCACGCTTTTCAGAGAACATGCTTTATTTCTGTGGACCACATCCCACCTCAGTTGTAGGTGCTAATTTTTGTGGTTGCATCTTTTTGGTCCTTGTTCAGAGAAAATTATTAAAAAATAGTGAAAAAATAAAAAGTTTGATTCCCACTACTGGCTTTTGGAAAAATCAGGGAAAAATTCAGGAAAAAAGGAAAAATCCGTATTATTTGCTTGTTCCGTGCGTTCTTTCCATCGTCCATTGTTTTCACCTTGTTGCGCTACGTCTCGACACGTCTTAGCCAGCAGTTGTGATTTGTACTTTGGATCCGGATTGAACAATCGCTAATCTGCACTCGTTAATTGCTAACCCTTGCTGTCATATTGTGTGCCTAACCATAGCTCCACATATTCTTCTATCAGCACAGGTTCATCTTGCAATTGTTAGCCACGCCCAACAACAGATTGGTTCGCCCTGTTTGGTTTCATCAAAATTGCCAAAAAAATTTAGGAAAATAAAGAAAAAAAATTGTCAAAGTTTTTCCACGCTTTTTAGAGAACGTGTTATATTTCTGTAGACCACATCCCACCTCAGTTATAGGTGCCAATTTTTGTGGTTGCATCTTTTTTTATCCTTGTTCAGAGAAAATTATAAAAAAATAGTGAAAAAATAAAAAAGTTTGATTCCCACCAGTGCCTTTTGGAAAATCAGGGAAAAATTCAGGAAAAAGGAAAAAACCGTGTTATTTGCTTGTTTTGTGCGTTCTTTCCATCGTCCTTTGTTTTCAACTTGTTGCGCTACGTCTCGACACGTCTTAACCAGCAGCTGTGATTTGTACTTTGGATCCGGATTGAACAATCGCTAATCTGCACTTGTTAATTGCTAATCCTTGCTGTCATATTGTGTGCCTACCCATAGCTCCACATATTCTTCTATCAGCACAGGTTCATCTTGCAACTGTTACCCACGCTCAACAACAGATTGGTTCACCCTGTTTAGTTTCATCAAAATTGCCAAAAAAATTTAGGAAAATAAAGGAAAAAATTGTCAAAGTTTTTGCACGCTTTTCAGAGAAGGTGTTGTATTTCTATAGACCACATCCCACCTCAGTTGTAGGTGCCAATTTTTGTGGTTGCATCTTTTTTGATCCTTGTTCAGAGACAAAAATAAAAAAAATAGTGAAAAAATAAAAAAGTTCGATTCCCACCATTGTCTTTTGGAAAAATCAGTGAAAAATTCAGGAAAAAGGAAAAATCTGTGTTATTTGCTTGTTCTGTTCGTTCTTTCCATCGTCCTTTGTTTTCACCTTGTTGCGCTACGTCTCGACACGTCTAAGCCAGCAGCTGTGATTTGTACTTTGGATCCGAATTGAACAATCGCTAATCTGCACTCGTTAATTGCTAACCCTTGCTGTCATATTGTGTGCCTACCCATAGCTCCATATATTCTTCTATTAGCATAGGTTCATCTTGCAACTGTTACCCACGCTCAACAACAGATTGGTTCACCCTATTTAGTTTCATCAAAATTGCCAAAAAAATTTAGGAAAATAAAGGAAAAAATTGTCAAAGTTTTTGCACGCTTTTCAGAGAAGGTGTTGTATTTCTACAGACCACATCCCACCTCAGTTGTAGGTGCCAATTTTTGTGGTTGCATCTTTTTTGATCCTTGTTCAGAGACAAAAATAAAAAAAATAGTGAAAAAATAAAAAAGTTTGATTCCCACCATTGCCTTTTGGAAAAATCAGTGAAAAATTCAGGAAAAAGGAAAAATTTGTGTTATTTGCTTGTTCTGTTCGTTCTTTCCATCGTCCTTTGTTTTCACCTTGTCGCGCTACGTCTCGACACGTCTTAGCCAGTTGTTGTGATTTGTACTTTGGATCCGGATTGAACAATCGCTAATCTACACTCGTTAATTGCTAACCCTTTGCTGTCATATTGTGTGCCTACCCATAGCTCCATATATTTTTCTATTAGCACAGGTTCATCTTGCAACTGTTACCCACGCTCAACAACAGATTGGTTCGCCCTGTTTGGTTTCATCAAAATTGCCAAAAAATTCAGGAAAATAAAGAAAAAAAATTGTCAAAGTTTTTGCACGCTTTTTAGAGAACGTGCTGCATTTCTGTACACCACATCCCACCTCAGTTGTAGGTGCCAATTTTTGTGGTTGCATCCCTTTTGATCCTTGTTTAGAGAAAATTATAAAAAAATAGTGAAAAAAAATAAAAAGTTTGATTCCCACTAGTGGCTTTTGGAAAAATTAGGGAAAAATTCAGGAAAAAAGGAAAAATCCGTGTTATTTGCTTGTTCTGTGCGTTCTTTCCATCGTCCTTTGTTTTAACCTTGTTGCGCTACGTCTCGACGCGTCTTAGCCAGCAGCTGTGATTTGTACTTTGGATCCGGATTAAACAATCGCTAATCTGCACTCGTTAATTGCTAACCCTTGCTATCATATTGTGTGCCTAACCATAGCTCCATATATTCTTCTTTCAGCACAGGTTCATCTTGCAACTGTTACCCATGCTCAACAACATTGGTTCGCCCTGTTTGGTTTCATCAAAATTGCTAAAAAATTTAGGAAAATAAAGAAAAAAAATTGTCAAAGTTTTTGCACTCTTTTCAGAGAACGTGCTGTATTTCTGTAGACCACATCCCACCTCAGTTGTAGGTGCCAATTTTTGTGGTTGCATCTGTTTTGATCCTTGTTCTGAGAAAATAATAAAAAAATAGTGAAAAAATAAAAAAGTTTGATTCCCACCGGTGCCTTTTGGAAAAATCAGGGAAAAATTCAGGAAAAAGGAAAAATCCGTGTTATTTGCTTGTTCTGTGCGTTCTTTCCATCGTCCTTTGTTTTCACCTTGTTGCGCTATGTCTTGACACATCTTAGCTAGCAGCTGTGATTTGTACTTTGGATCCGGATTGAACAATCGCTAATCTGCACTTGTTAATTGCTAATCCCTGCTCTCATATTGTGTGCCTACCCATAGCTCCACATATTCTTCTATCAGCACAGGTTCATCTTGCAACTGTTACCCACGCCCAACAACAGATTGGTTCGCCTTGTTTGGTTTCATCAAAATTGCCAAAAAAATTCAGGAAAATTACGGAAAAAATTGTCAAAGTTTTTGCACGCTTTTCAGAGAACGTGCTTTATTTCTGTAGACCACATCCCACCTTAGTTGTAGGTGCCAATTTTTGTGGTTGCATCTTTTTTGGTCCTTGTTTAGAGAAAATTACAAAAAAATAGTGAAAAAATAAAAAAGTTTGATTCCCACTAGTGCCTTTTGGAAAAATCAGGAAAAAAATCAGGAAAAAAGGAAAAATCCGTGTTATTTGCCTGTTCTGTGCATTCTTTCCATCGTCCTTTGTTTTCACCTTATTGCGCTACGTCTCGACACGTCTTAGCCAGCAGCTGTGATTTGTACTTTGGATCCGGATTGAACAATCGCTAATCTGCACTCGTTAATTGCTAACCCTTGCTGTCATATTGTGTGCCTACCCATAGCTCCATATATTCTTCTATTAGCACAGGTTCATCTTGCAACTGTTACCCACGCTCAACAACAGATTGGTTCGCCCTGTTTGGTTTCATCAAAATTGCCAAAAAAATTTAGAAAAATAAAGAAAAAAAAATTGTCAAAAATTTTTGCACGCTTTTCAGAGAGCGTGCTTTATTTTTGTAGACCACATCCCACCTCAGTTGTAGGTGCCAATTTTTGTGGTTGCATCTTTTTTGGTCCTTGTTCAGAGAAAATTATAAAAAAATATTGAAAAAATAAAAAAGTTTGATTCCCACTAGTGCCTTTTGGAAAAATCAGGGAAAAATTCAGGAAAAAAGGAAAAATCCGTGTTATTTGCTTGTTCTGTGCGTTCTTTCCATCGTCCTTTGTTTTCACCTTGTTGCGCTACGTCTCGATACGTCTTAGCCAGCAGCTGTGATTTGTACTTTGGATCTGGATTGAACAATCGCTAATCTGCACTCGTTAATTGCTAAACCTTGCTGTCATATTGTGTGCCTACCCATAGCTCCATATATTCTTCTATTAGCACAGGTTCATCTTGCAACTGTTACCCACGCTCAACAACAGATTGGTTCGCCCTGTTTGGTTTCATCAAAATTGCCAAAAAAATTTAGGAAAATAAAGAAAAAAAATTGTCAAAGTTTTTCCACGCTTTTTAGAGAACGTGTTATATTTCTGTAGACCACATCCCACCTCAGTTATAGGTGCCAATTTTTGTGGTTGCATCTTTTTTGATCCTTGTTCAGAGAAAATTATAAAAAAATAGTGAAAAAATAAAAAAGTTTGATTCCCACCTGTGCCTTTTGGAAAATCAGGGAAAAATTCAGGAAAAAGGAAAAATCCGTGTTATTTGCTTGTTTTGTGCGTTCTTTCCATCGTCCTTTGTTTTCAACTTGTTGCGCTACGTCTCGACACGTCTTAACCAGCAGCTGTGATTTGTACTTTGGATCCGGATTGAACAATCGCTAATCTGCACTTGTTAATTGCTAATCCTTGCTGTCATATTGTGTGCCTACCCATAGCTCCACATATTCTTCTATCAGCACAGGTTCATCTTGCAACTGTTACCCACGCTCAACAACAGATTGGTTCACCCTGTTTAGTTTCATCAAAATTGCCAAAAAAATTTAGGAAAATAAAGGAAAAAATTGTCAAAGTTTTTGCACGCTTTTCAGAGAAGGTGTTGTATTTCTATAGACCACATCCCACCTCAGTTGTAGGTGTCAATTTTTGTGGTTGCATCTTTTTTGATCCTTGTTCAGAGACAAAAATAAAAAAAAATAGTGAAAAAATAAAAAAGTTCGATTCCCACCATTGCCTTTTGGAAAAATCAGTGAAAAATTCAGGAAAAAGGAAAAATCTGTGTTATTTGCTTGTTCTGTTCGTTCTTTCCATCGTCCTTTGTTTTCACCTTGTTGCGCTACGTCTCGACACGTCTAAGCCAGCAGCTGTGATTTGTACTTTGGATCCGAATTGAACAATCGCTAATCTGCACTCGTTAATTGCTAACCCTTGCTGTCATATTGTGTGCATACCCATAGCTCCATATATTCTTCTATTAGCATAGGTTCATCTTGCAACTGTTACCCACGCTCAACAACAGATTGGTTCACCCTATTTAGTTTCATCAAAATTGCCAAAAAAATTTAGGAAAATAAAGGAAAAAATTGTCAAAGTTTTTGCACGCTTTTCAGAGAAGGTGTTGTATTTCTACAGACCACATCCCACCTCAGTTGTAGGTGCCAATTTTTGTGGTTGCATCTTTTTTGATCCTTGTTCAGAGACAAAAATAAAAAAAATAGTGAAAAAATAAAAAAGTTTGATTCCCACCATTGCCTTTTGGAAAAATCAGTGAAAAATTCAGGAAAAAGGAAAAATTTGTGTTATTTGCTTGTTCTGTTCGTTCTTTCCATCGTCCTTTGTTTTCACCTTGTCGCGCTACGTCTCGACACGTCTTAGCCAGTTGTTGTGATTTGTACTTTGGATCCGGATTGAACAATCGCTAATCTACACTCGTTAATTGCTAACCCTTTGCTGTCATATTGTGTGCCTACCCATAGCTCCATATATTTTTCTATTAGCACAGGTTCATCTTGCAACTGTTACCCACGCTCAACAACAGATTGGTTCGCCCTGTTTGGTTTCATCAAAATTGCCAAAAAATTCAGGAAAATAAAGAAAAAAAATTGTCAAAGTTTTTGCACGCTTTTTAGAGAACGTGCTGCATTTCTGTACACCACATCCCACCTCAGTTGTCGGTGCCAATTTTTGTGGTTGCATCCCTTTTGATCCTTGTTCAGAGAAAATTATAAAAAAATAGTGAAAAAAAATAAAAAGTTTGATTCCCACTAGTGGCTTTTGGAAAAATTAGGGAAAAATTCAGGAAAAAAGGAAAAATCCGTGTTATTTGCTTGTTCTGTGCGTTCTTTCCATCGTCCTTTGTTTTAACCTTGTTGCGCTACGTCTCGACGCGTCTTAGCCAGCAGCTGTGATTTGTACTTTGGATCCGGATTAAACAATCGCTAATCTGCACTCGTTATTTGCTAACCCTTGCTATCATATTGTGTGCCTAACCATAGCTCCATATATTCTTCTTTCAGCACAGGTTCATCTTGCAACTGTTACCCATGCTCAACAACATTGGTTCGCCCTGTTTGGTTTCATCAAAATTGCTAAAAAATTTAGGAAAATAAAGAAAAAAAATTGTCAAAGTTTTTGCACTCTTTTCAGAGAACGTGCTGTATTTCTGTAGACCACATCCCACCTCAGTTGTAGGTGCCAATTTTTGTGGTTGCATCTGTTTTGATCCTTGTTCTGAGAAAATAATAAAAAAATAGTGAAAAAATAAAAAAGTTTGATTCCCACCGGTGCCTTTTGGAAAAATCAGGGAAAAATTCAGGAAAAAGGAAAAATCCGTGTTATTTGCTTGTTCTGTGCGTTCTTTCCATCGTCCTTTGTTTTCACCTTGTTGCGCTATGTCTTGACACATCTTAGCTAGCAGCTGTGATTTGTACTTTGGATCCGGATTGAACAATCGCTAATCTGCACTCGTTAATTGCTAATCCCTGCTCTCATATTGTGTGCCTACCCATAGCTCCACATATTCTTCTATCAGCACAGGTTCATCTTGCAACTGTTACCCACGCCCAACAACAGATTGGTTCGCCTTGTTTGGTTTCATCAAAATTGCCAAAAAAATTCAGGAAAATTACGGAAAAAATTGTCAAAGTTTTTGCACGCTTTTCAGAGAACGTGCTTTATTTCTGTAGACCACATCCCACCTTAGTTGTAGGTGCCAATTTTTGTGGTTGCATCTTTTTTGGTCCTTGTTTAGAGAAAATTACAAAAAAATAGTGAAAAAATAAAAAAGTTTGATTCCCACTAGTGCCTTTTGGAAAAATCAGGAAAAAAATCAGGAAAAAAGGAAAAATCCGTGTTATTTGCCTGTTCTGTGCATTCTTTCCATCGTCCTTTGTTTTCACCTTATTGCGCTACGTCTCGACACGTCTTAGCCAGCAGCTGTGATTTGTACTTTGGATCCGGATTGAACAATCGCTAATCTGCACTCGTTAATTGCTAACCCTTGCTGTCATATTGTGTGCCTACCCATAGCTCCATATATTCTTCTATTAGCACAGGTTCATCTTGCAACTGTTACCCACGCTCAACAACAGATTGGTTCGCCCTGTTTGGTTTCATCAAAATTGCCAAAAAAATTTAGAAAAATAAAGAAAAAAAATTGTCAAAAATTTTTGCACGCTTTTCAGAGAGCGTGCTTTATTTTTGTAGACCACATCCCACCTCAGTTGTAGGTGCCAATTTTTGTGGTTGCATCTTTTTTGGTCCTTGTTCAGAGAAAATTATAAAAAAATATTGAAAAAATAAAAAAGTTTGATTCCCACTAGTGCCTTTTGGAAAAATCAGGGAAAAATTCAGGAAAAAAGGAAAAATCCGTGTTATTTGCTTGTTCTGTGCGTTCTTTCCATCGTCCTTTGTTTTCACCTTGTTGCGCTACGTCTCGACATGTCTTAGCCAGCAGATGTGATTTGTACTTTGGATCCGGATTGAACAATCGCTAATCTGCACTCGTTAATTGCTAACCCTTGCTGTCATATTGTGTGCCTAACCATAGCTCCATATATTCTTCTTTCAGCACAGGTTCATCTTGCAACTGTTACCCACGCTCAACAATAGATTGGTTCGCCCTGTTTGGTTTCATCAAAATTGCCAAAAAAATTTAGGAAAATAAAGAAAAAAAATTATCAAAGTTTTTGCACGCTTTTCAGAGAACGTGCTGTATTTCTGTAGACCACATCCCACCTTAGTTGTAGGTGCCAATTTTTGTGGTTGCATCTTTTTTGATCCTTGTTCAGAGAAAATAATAAAAAAATAGTGAAAAAATAAAAAATTTCGATTCCCACCGGTGCCCTTTGGAAAAATCAGGGAAAAATTCAGGAAAAAGGAAAAATCCGTGTTATTTGCTTGTTCTGTGCGTTCTTTCCATCGTCCTTTGTTTTCACCTTGTTGCGCTACGTCTCGACACGTCTTAGCCAGCAGCTGTGATTTGTACTTTGGATCCGGATTGAACAATCGCTAATCTACACTCGTTAATTGCTAACCCTTGCTGTCATATTGTGTGCCTACCCATAGCTCCATATATTCTTCTATTAGCACAGGTTCATCTTGCAACTGTTACCCACGCTCAACAACGGATTGGTTCACCCTGTTTGGTTTTATCAAAGTTGCCAAAAAAATTCAGGAAAATAAAGAAAAAAATTGTCAAAGTTTTTGCACGCTTTTTAGAGAACGTGCTGCATTTCTGTATACCACATCCCACCTCAGTTGTAGGTGTTAATTTTTGTGGTTGCATCTTTTTTGATCCTTGTTCAGAGAAAATTATAAAAAAATAGTGAAAAAAAATAAAAAGTTTGATTCCCACTAGTGGCTTTTGGAAAAATTAGGGAAAAAATCAGGAAAAAAGGAAAAATCCGTGTTATTTGCTTGTTCTGTGCGTTCTTTCCATCGTCCTTTGTTTTAACCTTGTTGCGCTACGTCTCGACACGTCTTAGCCAGCAGCTGTGGTTTGTACTTTGGATTCGGATTGAACAATCGCTAATCTGCACTCGTTAATTGCTAACCCTTGCTGTCATATTGTGTGCCTAACCATAGCTCCATATATTCTTCTTTCAGCACAGGTTCATCTTGCAACTGTTACCCACGCTCAACAAGATTGGTTCGCCCTGTTTGGTTTCATCAAAATTGCTAAAAAAATTTAGGAAAATAAAGAAAAAAAATTGTCAAAGTTTTTGCACGCTTTTCAGAGAACGTGCTGTATTTCTATAGACCACATCCCACCTCAGTTGTAGGCGCCAATTTTTGTGGTTGCATCTTTTTTGATCCTTGTTCAGAGAAAATAATAAAAAAATAGTGAAAAATAAAAAAGTTTGATTCCCACCGGTGCCTTTTGGAAAAATCAGGGAAAAATTCAGGAAAAAGGAAAAATCTGTGTTATTTGCTTGTTCTGTGCGTTCTTTCCATCGTCCTTTGTTTTAACCTTGTTGCGCTACGTCTTGACACATCTTAGCCAGCAGCTGTGATTTGTACTTTGGATCCGGATTGAACAATCGCTAATCTGCACTCGTTAATTGTTAATCCTTGCTCTCATATTGTGTGCCTACCCATAGCTCCACATATTCTTCTATCAGCACAGGTTCATCTTGCAACTGTTACCCACGCCCAACAACAGATTGGTTCGCCCTGTTTGGTTTCATCAAAATTGCCAAAAAAATTCAGGAAAATAACGGAAAAAATTGTTAAAGTTTTTGCACGCTTTTCAGAGAACGTGCTTTATTTCTGTAGACCACATCCCACCTCAGTTGTAGGTGCCAATTTTTGTGGTTGCATCTTTTTTGGTCCTTGTTTAGAGAAAATTATAAAAAAATAGTGAAAAAATAAAAAAGTTTGATTCCCACTAGTGCCTTTTGGAAAAATCAGGAAAAAAAGAAAAATCCGTGTTATTTGCATGTTCTGTGCGTTCTTTCTATCGTCCTTTGTTTTCACCTTGTTGCGCTACGTCTCGACACGTCTTAGCCAGCAGCTGTGATTTGTACTTTGGATCCGGATTGAACAATCGCTAATCTGCACTCGTTAATTGCTAACCCTTGCCGTCATATTGTGTGCCTACCCATAGCTCCATATATTCTTCTATTAGCACAGGTTCATCTTGCAACTGTTACCCACACTCAACAACAGATTGGTTCGCCCTGTTTGGTTTCATCAAAATTGCCAAAAAAATTTAGAAAAATGAAGAAAAAAAATTGTCAAAAATTTTTGCACGCTTTTCAGAGAGCGTGCTTTATTTTTGTAGACCGCATCCCACGTCAGTTGTAGGTGCCAATTTTTGTGGTTGCATCTTTTTTGGTCCTTGTTCAGAGAAAATTATAAAAAAATAGTGAAAGAATAAAAAAGTTTGATTCCCACTAGTGTCTTTTGGAAAAATCAGGAAAGAATTCAGGAAAAAAGGAAAAATCCGTGTTATTTGCTTGTTCTGTGCGTTCTTTTCGTCGTCCTTTGTTTTCACCTTGTTGCGCTACGTCTCGACACGTCTTAGCCAGCAGCTGTGATTTGTACTTTGGATCCGGATTGAACAATCGCTAATCTGCACTCGTTAATTGCTAACCCTTGCTGTCATATTGTGTGCCTACCCATAGCTCCACATATTCTTCTGTCAGCACAGGTTCATCTTGCAACTGTTACCCACGCCCAACAACAGATTGGTTCACCCTGTTTGGTTTCATCAAAATTGCCAAAACAATTTAGGAAAATAACGGAAAAAAATTGTCAAAGTTTTTGCACGCTTTTCAGAGAACGTGCTTTATTTCTGTAGACCACATCCCACCTCAGTTGTAGGTGCCAATTTTTGTGGTTGCATCTTTTTTGTCCTTGTTCAGAGAAAATTATAAAAAAATAGTGAAAAAATAAAAAAGTTTGATTCCCACTAGTGCCTTTTGGAAAAATCAGGGAAAAATTCAGGAAAAAAGGAAAAATCCGTGTTATTTGCTTGTTCTGTGCGTTCTTTCCATCGTCCTTTGTTTTAACCTTGCTGCGCTGCGTCTCGACACGTCTTAGCCAGCAGCTGTGGTTTGTACTTTGGATCCGGATTGAACAATCGCTAATCTGCACTCGTTAATTGCTAACCCTTGCTGTCATATTGTGTGCCTAACCATAGCTCCATATATTCTTCTTTCAGCACAGGTTCATCTTGCAACTGTTACCCACGCTCAACAATAGATTGGTTAGCCCTGTTTGGTTTCATCAAAATTGCTAAAAAAATTTAGGAAAATAAAGAAAAAAAATTGTCAAAGTTTTTGCACGCTTTTCAGAGAACGTGCTGTATTTCTGTAGACCACATCCCACCTCAGTTGTAGGGGCCAATTTTTGTGGTTGCATCTTTTTTATCCTTGTTCAGAGAAAATAATAAAAAAATAGTGAAAAAATAAAAAAGTTTGATTCCCACCGGTGCCTTTTGGAAAAATCAGGGAAAAATTCATGAAAAAAAGGAAAAATCCGTGTTATTTGCTTGTTCTGTGCGTTCTTTCCATCGTCCTTGTTTTCAACTTGTTGCGCTACGTCTTGACACATCTTAGCTAGGAGCTGTGATTTGTACTTTGGATCCGGATTGAACAATCGCTAATCTGCACTCGTTAATTGCTAATCCTTGCTGTCATATTGTGTGCCTACCCGTAGCTCCACACATTCTTCTATCAGCACAGGTTCATCTTGCAACAGTTACCCACGTCCAACAACAGATTGGTTCGCCCTGTTTGGTTTCAACAAAATTGCCAAAAAAATTTAGGAAAATAAAGAAAAAAAATTGTCAAAGTTTTTGCATGCTTTTCAGAGAACGTGCTGTATTTCTATAGACCACATCCCACCTCAGTTGTAGGTGCCATTTTTTGTGGTTGCATCTTTTTTTATCCTTGTTCAGAGAAAATAATAAAAAAATAGTGAAAAAATAAAAAAGTTTGATTCCCACCGGTGCCTTTTGGAAAAATCAGGGAAAAATTCATGAAAAAAAGGAAAAATCCGTGTTATTTGCTTGTTCTGTGCGTTCTTTCCATTGTCCTTGTTTTCAACTTGCTGCGCTACGTCTTGACACATCTTAGCTAGCAGCTGTGATTTGTACTTTGGATCCGGATTGAACAATCGCTAATCTGCACTCGTTAATTGCTAATCCTTGCTGTCATATTGTGTGCCTACCCGTAGCTCCACACATTCTTCTATCAGCACAGGTTCATCTTGCAACAGTTACCCACGTCCAACAACAGATTGGTTCGCCCTGTTTGGTTTCATCAAAATTGCCAAAAAAATTCAGGAAAATAACGGAAAAAAACTGTCACAGTTTTTGCACGCTTTTCAGAGAACGTGCTTTATTTCTGTAGACCACATCCCACCTCAGTTGTAGGTGCCAATTTTTGTGGTTGCATCTTTTTTGGTCCTTGTTTAGAGAAAATTATAAAAAAAATAGTGAAAAAATAAAAAAGTTTGATTCCCACTAGTGCCTTTTGGAAAAATCAGGGAAAAATTCAGGAAAAAAAGGAAAAATCCGTGTTATTTGCTTGTTTTGTGCGTTCTTTCCATCGTCCTTTGTTTTCACCTTGTTGCGCTACGTCTCGACATGTCTTAGCCAGCAGCTGTGATTTGTACTTTGGATCCGGATTGCACAATCGCTAATCTGCACTCGTTAATTGCTAACCCTTGCTGTCATATTGTGTGCCTACCGATAGCTCCATATATTCTTCTATTAGCACAGGTTCATCTTGCAACTGTTACCCACGCTCAACAACAGATTGGTTCGCCCTGTTTGGTTTCAACAAAATTGCCAAAAAAATTTAGGAAAATAAAGAAAAAAAATTGTCAAAGTTTTTGCATGCTTTTCAGAGAACGTGCTGTATTTCTGTAGACCACATCCCACCTTAGTTGTAGGTGCCAATTTTTGTGGTTGCATCTTTTTTGGTCCTTGTTTAGAGAAAATTACAAAAAAATAGTGAAAAAATAAAAAAGTTTGATTCCCACTAGTGCCTTTTGGAAAAATCAGGAAAAAAATCAGGAAAAAAGGAAAAATCCGTGTTATTTGCCTGTTCTGTGCATTCTTTCCATCGTCCTTTGTTTTCACCTTATTGCGCTACGTCTCGACACGTCTTAGCCAGCAGCTGTGATTTGTACTTTGGATCCGGATTGAACAATCGCTAATCTGCACTCGTTAATTGCTAACCCTTGCTGTCATATTGTGTGCCTACCCATAGCTCCATATATTCTTCTATTAGCACAGGTTCATCTTGCAACTGTTACCCACGCTCAACAACAGATTGGTTCGCCCTGTTTGGTTTCATCAAAATTGCCAAAAAAATTTAGAAAAATAAAGAAAAAAAATTGTCAAAAATTTTTGCACGCTTTTCAGAGAGCGTGCTTTATTTTTGTAGACCACATCCCACCTCAGTTGTAGGTGCCAATTTTTGTGGTTGCATCTTTTTTGGTCCTTGTTCAGAGAAAATTATAAAAAAATATTGAAAAAATAAAAAAGTTTGATTCCCACTAGTGCCTTTTGGAAAAATCAGGGAAAAATTCAGGAAAAAAGGAAAAATCCGTGTTATTTGCTTGTTCTGTGCGTTCTTTCCATCGTCCTTTGTTTTCACCTTGTTGCGCTACGTCTCGACATGTCTTAGCCAGCAGATGTGATTTGTACTTTGGATCCGGATTGAACAATCGCTAATCTGCACTCGTTAATTGCTAACCCTTGCTGTCATATTGTGTGCCTAACCATAGCTCCATATATTCTTCTTTCAGCACAGGTTCATCTTGCAACTGTTACCCACGCTCAACAATAGATTGGTTCGCCCTGTTTGGTTTCATCAAAATTGCCAAAAAAATTTAGGAAAATAAAGAAAAAAAATTATCAAAGTTTTTGCACGCTTTTCAGAGAACGTGCTGTATTTCTGTAGACCACATCCCACCTTAGTTGTAGGTGCCAATTTTTGTGGTTGCATCTTTTTTGATCCTTGTTCAGAGAAAATAATAAAAAAATAGTGAAAAAATAAAAAATTTCGATTCCCACCGGTGCCCTTTGGAAAAATCAGGGAAAAATTCAGGAAAAAGGAAAAATCCGTGTTATTTGCTTGTTCTGTGCGTTCTTTCCATCGTCCTTTGTTTTCACCTTGTTGCGCTACGTCTCGACACGTCTTAGCCAGCAGCTGTGATTTGTACTTTGGATCCGGATTGAACAATCGCTAATCTACACTCGTTAATTGCTAACCCTTGCTGTCATATTGTGTGCCTACCCATAGCTCCATATATTCTTCTATTAGCACAGGTTCATCTTGCAACTGTTACCCACGCTCAACAACGGATTGGTTCACCCTGTTTGGTTTTATCAAAGTTGCCAAAAAAATTCAGGAAAATAAAGAAAAAAATTGTCAAAGTTTTTGCACGCTTTTTAGAGAACGTGCTGCATTTCTGTATACCACATCCCACCTCAGTTGTAGGTGTTAATTTTTGTGGTTGCATCTTTTTTGATCCTTGTTCAGAGAAAATTATAAAAAAATAGTGAAAAAAAATAAAAAGTTTGATTCCCACTAGTGGCTTTTGGAAAAATTAGGGAAAAAATCAGGAAAAAAGGAAAAATCCGTGTTATTTGCTTGTTCTGTGCGTTCTTTCCATCGTCCTTTGTTTTAACCTTGTTGCGCTACGTCTCGACACGTCTTAGCCAGCAGCTGTGGTTTGTACTTTGGATTCGGATTGAACAATCGCTAATCTGCACTCGTTAATTGCTAACCCTTGCTGTCATATTGTGTGCCTAACCATAGCTCCATATATTCTTCTTTCAGCACAGGTTCATCTTGCAACTGTTACCCACGCTCAACAAGATTGGTTCGCCCTGTTTGGTTTCATCAAAATTGCTAAAAAAATTTAGGAAAATAAAGAAAAAAAATTGTCAAAGTTTTTGCACGCTTTTCAGAGAACGTGCTGTATTTCTATAGACCACATCCCACCTCAGTTGTAGGCGCCAATTTTTGTGGTTGCATCTTTTTTGATCCTTGTTCAGAGAAAATAATAAAAAAATAGTGAAAAATAAAAAAGTTTGATTCCCACCGGTGCCTTTTGGAAAAATCAGGGAAAAATTCAGGAAAAAGGAAAAATCTGTGTTATTTGCTTGTTCTGTGCGTTCTTTCCATCGTCCTTTGTTTTAACCTTGTTGCGCTACGTCTTGACACATCTTAGCCAGCAGCTGTGATTTGTACTTTGGATCCGGATTGAACAATCGCTAATCTGCACTCGTTAATTGTTAATCCTTGCTCTCATATTGTGTGCCTACCCATAGCTCCACATATTCTTCTATCAGCACAGGTTCATCTTGCAACTGTTACCCACGCCCAACAACAGATTGGTTCGCCCTGTTTGGTTTCATCAAATTGCCAAAAAAATTCAGGAAAATAACGGAAAAAATTGTTAAAGTTTTTGCACGCTTTTCAGAGAACGTGCTTTATTTCTGTAGACCACATCCCACCTCAGTTGTAGGTGCCAATTTTTGTGGTTGCATCTTTTTTGGTCCTTGTTTAGAGAAAATTATAAAAAATAGTGAAAAAATAAAAAAGTTTGATTCCCACTAGTGCCTTTTGGAAAAATCAGGAAAAAAAGAAAAATCCGTGTATTTGCATGTTCTGTGCGTTCTTTCTATCGTCCTTTGTTTTCACCTTGTTGCGCTACGTCTCGACACGTCTTAGCCAGCAGCTGTGATTTGTACTTTGGATCCGGATTGAACAATCGCTAATCTGCACTCGTTAATTGCTAACCCTTGCCGTCATATTGTGTGCCTACCCATAGCTCCATATATTCTTCTATTAGCACAGGTTCATCTTGCAACTGTTACCCACACTCAACAACAGATTGGTTCGCCCTGTTTGGTTTCATCAAAATTGCCAAAAAAATTTAGAAAAATGAAGAAAAAAATTGTCAAAAATTTTTGCACGCTTTTCAGAGAGCGTGCTTTATTTTTGTAGACCGCATCCCACGTCAGTTGTAGGTGCCAATTTTTGTGGTTGCATCTTTTTTGGTCCTTGTTCAGAGAAAATTATAAAAAAATAGTGAAAGAATAAAAAAGTTTGATTCCCACTAGTGTCTTTTGGAAAAATCAGGAAAGAATTCAGGAAAAAAGGAAAAATCCGTGTTATTTGCTTGTTCTGTGCGTTCTTTTCGTCGTCCTTTGTTTTCACCTTGTTGCGCTACGTCTCGACACGTCTTAGCCAGCAGCTGTGATTTGTACTTTGGATCCGGATTGAACAATCGCTAATCTGCACTCGTTAATTGCTACCCTTGCTGTCATATTGTGTGCCTACCCATAGCTCCACATATTCTTCTGTCAGCACAGGTTCATCTTGCAACTGTTACCCACGCCCAACAACAGATTGGTTCACCCTGTTTGGTTTCATCAAAATTGCCAAAACCATTTAGGAAAATAACGGAAAAAAATTGTCAAAGTTTTTGCACGCTTTTCAGAGAACGTGCTTTATTTCTGTAGACCACATCCCACCTCAGTTGTAGGTGCCAATTTTTGTGGTTGCATCTTTTTTGTCCTTGTTCAGAGAAAATTATAAAAAAATAGTGAAAAAATAAAAAAGTTTGATTCCCACTAGTGCCTTTTGGAAAAATCAGGGAAAAATTCAGGAAAAAAGGAAAAATCCGTGTTATTTGCTTGGTTCTGTGCGTCTTTCCATCGTCCTTTGTTTTAACCTTGCTGCGCTGCGTCTCGACACGTCTTAGCCAGCAGCTGTGGTTTGTACTTTGGATCCGGATTGAACAATCGCTAATCTGCACTCGTTAATTGCTAACCCTTGCTGTCATATGTGTGCCTAACCATAGCTCCATATATTCTTCTTTCAGCACAGGTTCATCTTGCAACTGTTACCCACGCTCAACAATAGATTGGTTAGCCCTGTTTGGTTTCATCAAAATTGCTAAAAAAATTTAGGAAAATAAAGAAAAAAAATTGTCAAAGTTTTTGCACGCTTTTCAGAGAACGTGCTGTATTTCTGTAGACCACATCCCACCTCAGTTGTAGGGGCCAATTTTTGTGGTTGCATCTTTTTTATCCTTGTTCAGAGAAAATAATAAAAAAATAGTGAAAAAATAAAAAAGTTTGATTCCCACCGGTGCCTTTTGGAAAAATCAGGGAAAAATTCATGAAAAAAAGGAAAAATCCGTGTTATTTGCTTGTTCTGTGC